>JAKSZP010003461.1:0-27653 GCA_022478985.1 Massospora cicadina | reverse complement strand
GTATACCAAGGCTTTCTGCTAAGGCATCAGCTTTTTCATTCTGCCCCTCTGAGTGCAACCTAACTGATGCAGGCAACTTGAATGTCAGAATTTCAGATGACCACATAATCCAACCTTTTAACCAATTATAAGATTTGATGATTAATTATAATCATATAGGATCAGCAGCAGCCAGTTGATGGGATTATCATCAGGCATTATCCCCAATGATATCTGAGACTTCCAACAGATGAGAAATTTGTCAGGCATCATCCTCAATGATATTTGAGGCTGCTGACAAGTGATAATTTCGTTGGGCATTATCCCCAACGAAATCCAACAATAATTCAATATGGGAATATCACCCAATAGTTGAATTGTAGGGAATCATTCAAAGCAGAATGGATTGGAGTCGTCAGAAACTACCAAAACGTTCAAACGCCAGAGGAAGAGTAGAATCGTCATTGGCCAAAACAATTGGTTTTGTGTCCCTAATACCAATTGTTTGGTCCGCTGAACACCCAAGAATTATGCTGCCTAAGAAACCCAAGGTAATGGTACCCAACAAGATTTGGTGCCTAACACTGAGGGTCAAACCAGTATAGGAGCACAAATAATTCCCAGCGGACAGCTGAAAAGTTGTGTGCTGATCCTAACCATAAAAACCCCAAATTATTCCCTAATAAAAGCAGATTAAAACTTGACAATAACTTTATTGTTTAACATTGGTTGTTTAAACATTACTTTTAATAGAAGAGTGCAAGGATCAGATACCTTTAGGTTAGTTTTATCAGATCTCCGCTTGGCTCTGCGTGAAGAGAATAGGGAATTGTTCTCTACCAGATTAAATATATCTTCAGGAGGAAGAAGCACCTGTCTAGCGTTGTACAATTCACTTAACGTGGCTTTTGGGAAACCAACCAAAATAATAGTCTTCATACTATTATTGCCCCAGTTCATATTATTAATCAACGCAAGTATCCACGATTCTGTGCAGTTGAAATCTAGGGCCAGAAGCGAGCTACCAACTAAGGCCAAGATTTTAACACTGAGCCTTCTTATATATCCCCTTTACGATTTTGAAGGGGGTAAGTTCCTGAAACCAGCAACAAAGTTAATTGGGGTTGGCTGCCAATTACTCCCCTGGTTTCAAATGCTTCAATCATTCTTGGTAATCATTTTGGGAGATTCAAATTTAGCTTCTCTTTAAATTGAATTGATCCCTTTCACAAACCTCAAATACAGCTGTTAATTAGCTTGAGTGAGCTATCCTAATAAATAACCAATATGATGCAAAATCCTGAAGTGTGCTCTACATCCAATTGGGTTGAGCAATTCCGCCTATCAGCCATTTTAAGTTTTGAGACAAATCCCAAAGCGCTGGCAACCAATGCCAATGATCTTCCCTGAGCCTCTGAACTAAAGATCAATAGGTAAAGCTCATGATGCATCAAAGGGGAAGATCACTGCCTAACGCTGACAATGTAAGACGCTGTAAAGGCCAAGTGCACCCCTAACTCCCACTGCAGGATCTGTTGAATGGTATCCTAGCTGATCTATTCTTAATTTATCTTCCTGAGTAACACACTGATGCTGGTGACCAAAGCTGATGCTCTTTCCAGGGCCTACCCCTATGCTGGATGTCAACGCTGATGCTCTTTCTGGGGCCTACCCCTCAATGTCAGCTAGCAATGCTGACGCTCTCTCTGTGGCCATTCCCTAATGCTGCCATATGATGCTGATACCTTTCTGCAACTCCCCAATGCCAGCTATAAATGCCAAAGTCTTTCCCTGGGAAACTTTCTGATGCCAGCTACCCATGCTGAAGACCTCTCCGTGGTCATTTCCTGATTCTGGCACCTGATGCCAATAATCTTTTTGGGGTCACTGCCTAATGCCAGCCCCACGGCTGATGATCTTTTAAAAATAGGCTGGGCATTTAATTTCTCCAGATATCACCATTCACTATAGGCCACATTGATCCTTCTTCACCCCCTGCCAATTCTGAAGAGGGTGATAAAAGATCCTCTAACAAAGAGTCTTAACTCTAACTGCGCCCTTCTGAGCTTGCTGCTCAGAACAACCAATTGTGTATGCTTTAATCTAAACCATCTTAACTGAGATTTAAAATCATAACCCCCAACAACCAAGAAAGCAACGCCTAGGTTCTTGCTGGCTACCAATGCCAAAGATAGTCCACCCAAAGGTCTATATCTAAAGTCCAAATACTGCTCCCCATTAACTTGGGTTAAGATAGTCTGAAAGTGTTGGAGATCAATCTCAATAGAATCTATTGCTAAATTGGCACTACAAATTAAGCTGGGTATGTCACTAAATTAACATAAATATATAAAATAATTTCTAATGGACCTATAAACTGACGCTAAAGGTTTTTTGATTACTGTATACTGAAGACCAAGGATAATCAACTTATTACTATTTAAGAGTTTTCTGGTGAATTACGCCGAGGACAACACCCATTTCTGAAAGAATTTCAAGGGTTTTGTAATTAGATCAAGTGAGAATGATTTTTCTGCCTAAAATTTGTAAAAACTGTATTTTTGAATCACTCTCCTAATTTAATTGAGTGAGAAAATTCAAGGGCTACCAGTGACTCAATGCTGAGGATAACCACGATACTTTTCCATAGCCATTCCCCAATGTTTTTCTAAATATACCGGCCATTTAGGCTGACAATCTTAAAATAAGCCAAGGCATTTAATTGCCCCAACGCCTATGCCATATCAGCCAAATGATGTTGATGTTTTTTGAGTTGGCAAAGCATTTAGTAGCTCTCTTCACACTTGTTTTAAAGGCGCTCCATGCCAATAATCTGACACATAGGCAATGCATTCAGTTGCGCTACACCTACTTCTTACTGGCAATCAATGCCGCTGACCTTTTTAAGGCCAAAGCATTCACTTGCTACATGTCGCTTATGTTCCTAACAGCAATTGACGCTGAAATTACCACCTACCTGATCTTATGGTTGCCTCTACACCATCAATCTTTAGCCATACTGACCCCACTGCATTTAAATCTTTCTTCAATTTTATAAAGACTACAGGCACATGAACCTTACTTGCTTCTCTCGCCTCACCAAACTATGCCAAAAAGATTGGATGATACCTGTCCTGGCTCTTGATCCCCAGTTGAGGCTTGAAGGGGGTTTTGTGGGCGATGTCCTTTAATGGTTGAATTCTCTACTGGGAGGTCACAACTCAATGATATTCAATTATCAGTGAATGCCAAATTAGGCTCTCCATTAACTTGGGTTGAGCCCATTTGAAGTGGTGGGGATCATCCCTGACAACTCTAATTACTATTATGAGAGGTTAATGCACCCAAAATTACTGGGGATTAATTGCAATCATGATTTGAGTTTTTATATTATTGGTAACTCAAGGAGGATAATCAATCACCAGACTATTATTATTCAATATGTATTACTAAAATTTTATTAGATTAGCAACTGAAGCTGAGAGATTATCTAAAAAGCAAGGCATTCAAATGCCCTTTCTACTTAGTATTTCCCCCTGCCTATTATGAATTCTCACTCTCTTGCCTTTAGCCTTAACACTTTAAATAGTGTGAGGCTCCCTTTGATAAACTTTAGCTTTTACCCTACTGCAACTAATATAATATTTTTTTGATCTATTAAATCTAATATAATAAATTTATAATCTAAAAATCCCTTCTCCAGCAAGGGTTGAGGCTACTAACTTAGGGGAAACTTTGGCCCCCTTTCTCTTAGGCAGGGCGACTTACCAAGCATATCATACCTGCCCTATTGTTATAATTTTGGACCACCACCATGCTAGCACCTGAGCGGCCAGAAATCCCAACACTGGTATAGAAAATATCTAGCAAACGTTTTGGATGATGCTGGGTAACAGTTTTCCATTTAGGAAAATGAACAAGTTGCCTATTTTTTCCACCACAATTTTCTTAAATAAGAGCAACAAACTTTTAAAAGAAATTTTAAAGGCTATAAAGCTCCAATTGATGACCCTTTAAGTACCCACCATACCTATCCCTTTCCCTTCAGTGTCCAAAACAGGTGTTACTATGGAGAATAGCCATAAGACTGGGTATTTCAAGCCTCCTAAACCAAAAGTGTTTGATTCAATCATCCAGGAAGATATAGAATTAATTTGGGTAACTCAAACACCATGGAAACACCCATCAAAGTTTAAACTTTACCTTTAGAACCCTAAACTCCAGCAGTTTCATGGATCAAACTCTGGCTTTTCAAACATTCCAGTATGTGCGACTCAAGTGATGAAACTGAATACATCACATTGATTCTCTAATCCAAAACTAAACTTCCTGCTAAGAAATTAGGAACTTGGCCAGATCTGGCCAATGAGCAATCTTTGCTCATATAGATATCCACCATTGTTTATCCCAACTCCCTCCCTAGTAGTATATAAGGTTGTTTAGATTTTTAGGATTTTGTAGATATGCTGGTGCTATTTAGGCCTAAACTCCAACAAATGGGGGATTGAAAACACTGATGATAATAAAACTAAACAAACTCTAAAACTAGAAAGTTGTGTTTTTTATAGTTCTATCAGTTCCTGCGGAGGATAAGAAACAAACCCTCTTAACCAAGTTGCTGCTTGTATTTAAAAATTGCGGCTCTTTTTTCAGATGGCTTAGTAATGTCCAAATTTGGGAATATTAATATTTGACCTATTGGATCAGATGAGGCTTGTCTCGCTTCAATGCAAGAGCAGATAGGGAAGTGACAACTGGGAATGTGTACCTATGAGAAAGGGACTTTATATGCAGCCATCATTGAGATGGCCACAGTGGTTATCAAACCTGCCAGCTATATTGACTTCTGCCCCTTTATAGGGTACTTTGACCTCTGCTTCTGCTCTGAAGCTGATGCAGCGGCAGCAGCCAAGCTGCAATTAGTTTATAAAAAAATTTCTTTGCCCACCGTTTGCACCTGGCTCCCAGATGAGGTCACTTTGGTGGTCCAGTTCGCCATGTTGCCCTCCTTCCTTTCCCCTGAATGCCTCCACCATGAGCTCATGGAGGGTTCAGCAATTACGGTGCAGACCCCATGTTGAAGTTCATGGTGCCCCATGGGGAGATTGTCTGGCAGGCCCTCGTGCCTTTGCGACAATCTGCCCATTTCATCATGACACCCACCTTGCAATTCCCCCCACACCATGATCAGGTCCGCCCCTGATCATCCTTTTTGGGTGAGCACCAAAAATGGCCACACCATCTGCCCCTTATGTTTTGAGCTTGATCACTCAAAGCGCAAGTGCCCTAAAGCTTCTGCTTCCACCGCTTCCACTGCTCACCCCTCTGGTGCTGCCCCTGTGGCTGCCTCACCCCAATTTTTTAAATGGGGCGTGATCCTCCCACCCCCAACCTTGGCAAATTCTGACGTGGCTTCCAAAGCCACAGCCAAATTAAAATTTTGAAAATTATAAAAGTTTGGTCAATTTATGGCGCCCTGAGCTGATGGCTGAAACAGTTTCAGCTGAGCTACCATGGTCGACAGCTTGTGGCCAATCAGGTGCTGCCAACCAGCCAACTCCGGTGGCTGGGCTGGCACTAGCCTATGTAAATCCATTTAAAGTGCTCAAATAATTGATAATTCAGATTGGTCCTATAATGTTAAGCCTCATTTTTCCTTGGAGGAATCCTTTGTCAAACCTCCCAATTTGTACCACCACCATTTTTGCCCTAAAACGGTTTTACAGTAATGAAAAATATAAATAAGATGGCAATTGAAGCCGCTGCTGCTCCTGCCAACACCCTCCTCCGCCAACAACTTCATGGGGAAATGGAATTCCTGTTTGAGGGTATTCCAATCCCTAATTTCCCCAATGATTTTGAGAAAGATAAAAAGTATGAGATTGAGGAACTCGCTTTTAGTATGAGCTGCAGTTGCATCACCGTAACAAAAACCTCTCTTTTTGACCCTAACTATCCCAAAACCCGCCAGCGCATCAAGTCTTTCACTTGTGTGCTGGCTCTCATCACTTTCACTGAGCATCAACTTGCTCAATACGTTGAAGTGATGGATACCGCTGGCCTCATAAACAAAGAAAACCTGCAGCTATACCTCCTCATGCCCCATTTTGCTGATGCCCCTACCCCTATGTTGTCTGCCATGGTCCACCAGCTAAAGCAGGCGCTGGACAAAATTTTCCCCAACGCTTCCTCGTCTTCTGATATGGCTTCCTAGGCTGATAACCTAGGGGCTATATTAGGAGTTTTATAATTTATATTAACCCCTTTATTTGGCCCATTTGCAAATAAAGATGCGTGGCAGCTCCCCCTTTTGGGTTGGGCACCACTAGTGCTAAAAAAAGGGACTTTATATATTTAGTCCAATCAGAAGGTAAAATATTTTCACCTTGTTTGACCCCATCCAACCCTATAAAGAGGGCCAGTCTTTGTGGTGTAGCTTGAATAGGAGTAGTTCTACAACAGGGAGGGACCTCCAAATGGCTCTCTTGGCTCCGCTGATGATTCAGAACATCCCTGCTACCCAAACTAGAGCTTTTTAGCTGAGTTAATATTATTAAAGTATTGTTCCAACTCAGGGGTTACACCGAGAATTAGCCAGGGTCGTTTGTCCAATTTCTTTTAAATCAAACCTCAAATCACTCCTAATACAACATCAGACTTGTAATTGTCCAACATCACCCCTGTTGGGAAGTTGATTATACTGGATGATACGCTACCCATTATTGGCGGATCACAGGGGAATCAAGATGAGTCTCAAGGTTTACAAAAAGGGAATACACAAATTATAATCAAGAAAAATGAGAACATTTGGCAAATTGAGAGGAATCATGCTGAGATTCAATATGAATGATAGCAACTCAAATAGGATGAAGAATAAGAAGATACCAAGCCAAGGATGCATCTGGCTGGGGAATCGAGGTATAAAGAGCCTGATGGAAGATTACAGAAGGGATAGTCTATTAGGAGAAAGAGAAGCGCAGAACAGTCTGTGAGATATCTAAAATAAAGGAAGAAATAAGGGGCAATAGCTCCATATATATTTTACTTAGTTTTTATTATAATAATTGGCGATCCTCATATCATTTGATTGGGTTACTCAGTGGCTATATCCTGTGCAAATCCAACTTGGTGACAGTGGACCTACACGCCGAGAAATTAACAGTGGTGCTCACTACATGGGCCACTTAACAATTATAACGGGGAAAATACAATGACAAATCCTCATTTGTTCTGATCTAACCTGATTGGGTTCTGAGCATGGCATGCTGAAGAAGCTTAGAGGACACCTAACTTGGAACCAACATTGTTTACTGTTACTGAACCAGGGGATAATGAAATTACAATTACTGTGCAATTCAAGAATTGCCCAGAGCTAATTACTAACTAACATAGATGCTCCATGAATGTGACTCCACAACAACTAAGAATTATTATGGAATGGTTGTTGTACAGGTATCACCTATACAAGTATAAGAGTGGGGAAAATTCCATAAGTCTATTTTATAATCAACGCAATCAAGGAAATCGATATGCGCTGTACATGTCTTACTTGGACGCCACTACTATGGGGTTAACTCGCCGCCTTTATACTCACAGAATTGATGAATACTTAGTCACTTATGTGCAACCTTCGATTCTTCAGCTGCTATAAGTTCTGGCTCGCCATAACATTGAAATTGGAGATGTTTTGCGGTTTGCTCAAGCACAACAGCACAATACTTGCCTCTTGCTGGACCATCTTAATCATTCGTTCTCAGAAATACAAGGGGCGCTGGCATAGATGGATCATCATGTTGGGGATGTTCGCCATCAATTGGACCTTTTAGTACCACAGTTAAACTTAGAATTACCTTTAGTAATAAGAGAACTATTGGAACAGCATGGCCTATCCGCGGAGTGGATTCAGGATGTGACAAACTTGGGGAATAATATGGAGCGCTGTATGATGGAGCTAGCCAAATGGGCTGAAGCTTTTGAAGCCATTATTACTCAGCTCAAGGAAAGAATGACCCTGATGGAACTGAGGTTGGTGGCCCAAGTCAGCTCTCTGTCTACAAAATTAGATCAACTCTGTATCAAATGGGATACCCAGTGAACGTCTGATAACGCGCTTATTCTTAGGTCAATGTCCACCGAGTACCTCCAACTCATTCATCAAGTTACATGACTAGAAGTCGTTATTCAGGCAGAACGCCAATGAGCCTCCCCTCCCCCTATTGGTGAGACAAGTGAGTATGTGGACATGCAAGACCGCATTTTTACCCTTCATCAGGCCAATGAGGAATCAGCGTGAGAATGATCCTTCCTTGTTAGCCAAATATACAACGCCAACCAGCAAGCGGAAAATTCCAGACAACAACAAACCCGCATGCAGAACAGAATTGAGGAAGTTCTTTTGCAACTACAAACTATGGAACAAACATTGAATGAAGAAAAGGAATTCCGCTGAGAATTGCAATGGCAATATAACATGCTGCAACATAAATGGCAGGATGGATGGTGTAGATTTGCTGCTTAAAAAATGGAACAGCTGATTAGTGAACAGTTCACGGGGTGTAATAGAGCTGGGGGAAATAGGGCAGTTAGTGGCGACTTGGGGGAAGAATGTTATGGATCTGCAAATGAGTATCTATCAGGCGGTATGACGGACCCCCCATATGATGACACTTTTTCTGATTCTGCCTTGACGAGCTCAAGCTCATCCAGATGGCGGCATGATAACACACCAAATGATGGTTTCCATAGTCACTCTGAATCCAGTTCGCCTGCCCCTTGCAGCTAAATCCAAGAGCCAATTGAATTTGTTTTTATTGAAAAGTTACCTCCTTTCAGTTGTATCAGAAACCTACACGGGTATTTTAAACGTTTTGATTTCGCTGTGGAAGGGGCTACTGATCAATGGAAAGTGAAGTTGTTACTGTCCGCTTTAGATGTGGAAAGTGCTGACCAAGTGACCTGCTATTTTCCAGATAGCTCAGCGGCTTACGCCCAAGTAAAAGCAATAGTTATCTGGCTTTTGGAGGCTCTAACAAGATGTCTCAACAAAAATCTGAATTTAAGACTATACAGCTTTATCAAAATGAGACCTTGTCAGAATTCACCGAGTGGTTTTTGGTAGAAGCTCACGTTTTACTTGGGGCTAATATTTTAACCACTGAGGATGTAGGTATAGTGATGACAGCGGTGGTCAAACCATATTGGGAACTATATAATGCTATGTCCCATGTGTTGGATGGGGATACCAGCCTCATTCAAATTGTGAACGCCTTACAACAACTCTCTGCCACAAATGGCGCCCCCAATGTAGCCCAAAAAACCTCCGTTGCCCCCACTCCATCCTTTTCCAAATATTGGGTGCAGCAACTGGGTTATCAGCCGTTGGAACGTAATCATTGCTCATATGAGTCAGTAGACCCTTTTCATCCCATGTATGCTTCACTAGTTTGACCGCGACCATGGAACCTTACCAGCAATTCCCAACCTGGTCCTTCCAGCCCAAATTATATATGTGCACCTTTTACAAACACTTGCTTCCAGTGCGGACAAAAAGGGCATTATGCAGCCAATTGCCCTAGCAAGCCACAAGTGTATACAATGCCAACTATGAAAACCAAGCAGGGAATTCTCGAGCGTAGTAGAGATGGGACGCTCTACCTATGCTGAGCTCAATTCACTTGTCTCTAATATCTGCCAAACAACTTTACAAGTAGAAATTGAACCTCAATAGGATGATTTGTTATACCAGCAGATTTTTCTGGATACCCCTGCCTCTGCTTCTGAGAGTAAGAGTTCACCCAATTGGGCTGAGCTCCGCCAAACGTGCAGAAACCCTATGCGTGGAAAATACTAGAACAGACTGGCTCCAGTAATGCAGATTCTTCGCTGAACGTCACTCCTTTAATAGGGGTTAACATAGCTATTCTGGTGGAAAGAATTGCTAGGGAGTATCCTCAGGTTGAAAAGGGTATTTCTTCCTTTTTAAGTAACACAAGACCTTTGAATGTACAAGTAATAAACTCTGATGATTCCTCTTACTCAGAATGTACTTATTGTGACATATTCATTTTAAACAAAAGCCGCATGATCATAGACATGAGAGCACCGGTGAACATAGTCTCCACCTGGTTAGTGGCCAAACATATGTTGAAACCAGATGTGGACCATTAAGTAGTATATGGAATGGCAGAAACGCATAGCACTGTGTCAGAAGGAGCATATAGCATGTTGCCTCTATGATTTGGTTCAATACAGGTGTCTGATCCGGTGGTGGTCTTGCAAAATAACCACTATGATATGTCAATCAGCATGGCTTTCATGAGGAAATTTGGCGTTGTGATAGATATGGTGGAAGAAACCCTTACTATGTTTGGCCAACAGATTCCAGTCTAATTTTCCTCCAGGGAATCCCAACGGATTCAGTCCATTCCAGTCAGATCAATCTCACATACAGTGATGGAGTAATCCCTGTTTGCTATCAGTTACTAAGTCGGCGGACTAAGATCCTCCCCAACCAGATATATGAGTATAAAGGAATCCCGCTTCGAGCAACACGCCCTTTAAACTTACCGTCTGGACACCAGGGCATAATAGGGACTGGGCTCAAAATTGAAGTTCCTAAGGGTCTGTATGGATAAATCCTGGCGCCTCATCAGCACTTGCAGCTAGAACCACATGTGGCTCCAGGGCTATTGTTTTCTAGGAATGGGGAGGTGAAGGTGTTGCTTGCAAACCTACAGAAGGAAACAATAATGATTAGGTGACACCAAGTGGTGGCTTACCTACACTTCGTCCCTATCGGAGAAGTTTGCCAAATTCATGACTTTGGCTCATGGGAAGATCTTGGACTACCAGCTCACGCCTCATTTGGCGTAATGACTGTAGTTCCACGAGAAGCGCTCACAGGACTATCAGCGGATCAGCAAGATAAGGCTATGCCTTATTTGAAAAGTATCTGGATATTTTTGCCAATAACGATCATGACTTGGGGTGCGCTCAAGGAGTGGTACATCAGATTGATACGGGGGATCACCCTCCCATTCATCTGCATCTTATTAGACATTCTAGAGCAGTGGAAGAGGTTGTCTCCAACAAAGTGGATAAGGTTATCGAGCAAGGGATGATAGAACTGTCAAACAGTCTGTGGGCATTTCCTGTTCTCATCGTAAAGAAGAAGGATGGCATGAATTGGGTGGTTATAGACTATTGTAAACTCAATAATGTCACAAAGAAGGATTCTTACCCTCTTCCACAGATTGATGATGCATTAGATCGATTGGGTGGGGCAAACTATTTTTCCACCATAAATCTGATCTCAGGGTACTGGCAGATCAAATTTGCCACCAACGGAATGGGAGAAATGTGTTATCATCACCTCAAGGGGGTTGTACCAGCCAACGTGCATGCCGCAAGGATTGTGTAATGCTCCTGCTACATTCCAGCATTCCATGGATACTATTTTAGGTGATTTAAAGCTGTCCTGCATCCTAGTTTACCTTGACGACATCAATGTGTTTTTGCGAACATTCACAGAGCATCTGGACAACTTGGAGCAAGTGTTTCAGCGCCTTGCTGCCACTAATATCAAAATTAAGCCCCAGAAGTGCCATTTATTTAAAGAGCAATTGGAATACCTCGGTTTTGTTGTAATTCAAATGGGATTAAACTGCAGACAGCTAAAGTGGAAGTGATAGGCAAGATTACTCATCCAGAAAATAAGTGAGACATTCAGGTGTTTCTAGGAATGGTTGGGTATCATTGATGATTCATTCCCAATTTCAGTTGTATTGGGGCACCACTATTTGAGCTATTAAAGAAAAATTCTCCTTTCAATTGGACAGAACGATGCCAAAATGCTTTCAATGTATTGTGTACCGCGTTAGCAAGCACACCCATTTTGCAATAACCCAACTTTGATAAGCCATTTATAGTGCAAACATACGCATCCTTAGCTGCTATTGGAGCAGTATTATCCCAGAAGGATGATGACGGTGTGGAACATCCTGTCGCCTTCTGTAGTTAGAGCCTAAATTGTCATGAACAGAACTTCACCATAACTGAGCGGGAGTGTTTAGCTGTGATCTACGCTTATAAACAATCTTGGGTATATTTGCATGGGGTAAGATTTCAAGTAGTGATGGATCATGCTTCCTTGTGCTGGCTACAGAATCTGCGTGAACTGGAAGGACAGCTCGCACGTTGATCTCTGAAGCTGCAAGCTTACAATTTTGAGATCTTACATCAACCTGGGGCAAAACATCAAAATGTGGATTGTCTGTCTCAATTGCCCATGGTCGCTATCACAGCGGATCTGGCTGATATAATGTATGAAAAAATGATGGTGAAAAAATACCAGGATGAGCCGCCGCAAGTGATCAAGGTGTTAGACGGACTCAGGGAGGGTACCTTCATGCGAGGGAGAGAACTATACAAGCGGATTGGAGATTTGATGCTAAATTTTCCTAAGCCTTCAAATAGACCCTCAATAATTATGGATGCTCATTGGGCTGTAGGCCATGGTGGTTTGTGAAAGACGCTGGAGCTTTTAAAACCCTGATACTTCTGGGAAAGCATGCATTATGACGTGCTGGAAGCTATTAGCTGTTGCCATCAATGTCAAGTTGAAAACCTTTCCATAAGAAAACCACCTATCAATTAGTGAAGCCCCGGTTTGCATGGCACACTGTTTCCATTGATTTAGTGGGACCTCTGCCGACTAGTGCCAATAGATCCAAGTACTTAATTGTCACCATTAATCATTTGACCTGATGGGTGGAGGCTAGGGCTATTAGCGACTTGGGCGCGGTCACCACTGCCAAGTTTATTATGGAATGTGTTATACAGCGGCATGGCTGTCCGCAGTTCATCCTGACAGACAATGGAACCAACTTTACTTTTCATATCCTGCCAAAGTTAAATGAGTTGATGGCAATTCGCGGGGTTTTGACCACCCCCTACCATCCAGAATCAAATGGGATGGTGGAGCAAATTAACGGAACCCTAGTAAACATACTCCACAAATTGATAATGGACTGGCCCTCAGAATGGAGTGCTATTTTACCTACCGCTGTGTTTGCTTATAATATCAGCTACCATTCTGCCACTGGTAAGAGTCCCTTTCAACTGCTGTATGGACGACATCTGGCTCTACCTTCCTTGTTATATTCATGTGTAGAGGACACTGGTGGTGTGAATCCTCAGCGATATCTGAGGCAACTCACAGATACATTGATCAAGTTACAAACTGAAGCCTACTCCACCAGTTTAGCTAAGAAAATTTGTGACCAGGCGGCCAATCAGAAGCGTCAGAGCGGACTCACATTGTTTGCTGAAGGGGATTATATGTTACTCCATAACCAGCATGGATTCGGCTGAAAGAATAAGCTATCTGACATTTGGGTCAGCCCGTTTGAGATTATTGAGAAGACTGGTATGGATGTCTACACAGTCAAGGAACCTGCGGGGGGTCAGATTGTCAACCGAGTCCATGATAAGTTCCTTAGAGCATACAAACAGTAAAAGCCTATTATCTAGTCAAAAGGGGGGGTAATGTTGGTAAGTTGATATGACTGGACAATACGCTACCCATATCATTGGATCACAGGGGAATCGAGATGAGTCTCAAGATTAATGAAAAGGGGATACATGAATTATAATTGGGCAAAATGAGAACATTCAGTGAATCGAGAGGAATCACGCCAAGATCTGATATGAATGAGAGCAACTCAAATAGGATGAAGAATAAGAAGATACCAAGCTGAGGATGCATCCAGCTGGGGAATCAAGGTATAAAGAGCCTGATGGAAGATTAAAAGGGGATAGTCTATTAGAAGAAAGAGAAGCGCAGAATGGTCTGAAAGATATCTAAAATAAAGGAAGAAATAAGGGACAATAGCTCCATATATATTTTACTTAGTTTTATTATAAGAATTGACGATCCTCATATTGTTCAATTGGGTTGCTCAGTGGCTATACCCTGTGCAAATCCAACTTGGTGACAGCGGACCTAGATGCCGAGAAATTAACAACCCCCTATAAGAGAGTTTGGGTGAGAATAAGGCCGCATAAATTATCCATGAACTCAGATTATAGTAACTCCTGTAGCAATGGATATAATAGATTTTTTCTCTCCTCTCTTGTAAGTGACTACAAAATTTCCTTCCCAAATAAACCCAAGTTTCTCCCTACTATGGGTGATACTATTGTGGTAGTAAAGCACCAAGTTAGATAATTGAAAGGAAGGAAGAGGGGGCTGGAGTTCATTAGCGTCTTGACCCTCTTTTGTGACAGTTTTGGCTAAATTAGTCATGGCCTCTGATTGTAACTAAATGATGTGCTGGGCCAAATTCTTCATGGATTGCTAAGAGTCAATCCTATCAGTTAAAATGCCTTTGGATTATAATTCTGTCACCCCAGGTTTCTATCCATACAACACACGGAATGGAGACAAGTTAAGGATCTAGCGGAAACTGATACATTACGCCATGAGGGCATTTGTAATTACTGATTCCAGTGAAGGGGGTCTGAAGTGTCCATTATCCGTAATATAGAGAACAGGGTCCCATTGGCTCTTTCCATGGTACCATTGATCAAAGGGTTGTAGGGGGCAGAAAATTGCTGTTGTGTGCCCATGGAGGTAGTGAGGATCTTCACCACTCAGGAGGTGAAGTTTCTATCATTATTATAGAGCAGAACTTGGGGCAACCGTGTTGAGCAAAGATATACTAATGGAGGAAAGTGGCTGTGGTTTTGGCCGTCTAAGCTGGGATAGCCACAGCCTCGACCCATTTGGTAAAGCGATCAATCCCTACTAAGATATATCGATCTCTACCTGTAAATTGGGGTAGAGGGCCAACCGCATCTAGGCTTATGGTGTGAAAGGGCTGTTGAAGAGTGGTAGGCTGATATTGATACTTGGTTTTAAAGTTAAATTGCTTTCTGCATGCCAGACAGGCATGCAGGACTTTGATGATGGTCTCCATGATTCCCTCCCAGTAGTAGCTTTCTTTCACCCACTCATAGGTTTTCAACACTCCGCTATGCCCTAGGAGGGCATGAGACTCCATCATGACAGGTACTCGCTCTGAGGGTTGGAGGTAGGGTAATTAGTTCACCCCTACTTTCTTGTATAGATACCCATTTCCACCTTAGTGTTATGGGAATGTTGATCTAGAATCTTCTGAATGGTTCATCCTCATCCTCCTAAGCATCAGGGGTCATTAAGAGGTCATGTAGCCGCTCTGCATCACTATTATCTAAGTGAAGGACAGGCATCTGAGACAACCCATTAACATTCATGTGGCTCGTCCCAGATTGGCTCTCAACGGTCATATCATAGTTCTGGAGCTTTAAAGCCCAGCGTGCTACCCGCCCAGTGGGATCTTTCATATTCTGTATGTACTTTAAAGAGGCGTGGTCAGTAACCACTTTAAATGAGTTCCCTTATAAGAAAGGGCGGTAATATTTAACAGCGAGAAAGACAGACAGGTACACTTTCTCAGTGATGCTATAGCTACGTTCTGCCTTAGAAATCATCCTGCTAAAATATGAAACGGGTTGATTAACCCCATGCTCATCCAGTTGAGCCAAGATAGCTCCAACTGCATATTTGGAGGCATCAGTAAACAGCATGAAGGGTTTACTATAGTCAGGGTGGCATAGGATTGGCCTTCGCTGCAGCGGCTTTTCTAGCATTTCAAAAGAAGCCTGTTGTTCTTCACCTTTTTGGAAAGGGGTGTTATTAGTTAAAAGTCATATTAGGGGCTCACTGAGCTTATCGCAAATTTGGGGATGAATTGGTGATAATATCCCATCATGCCCAAGAACACCAGAATATTGCGGAAGGTTTTGGGAGCAGGCATCTTTGATATTGCATCAACCTTATCATGGAGAGGCTGGATCCCATCTGAGGAGATGGCGTGGCCCAGGAAATACAACTTCTTTTGAAAGAATGTACATTTGGAGGGCTTTAGCTTTATGTGAGAGGCCTGCAGGCGTTGAAGCGCTTTTTTTAAGTGAATAAGGTGCTCATTGTATGATCAGGAGAAGATGGTAATATTTCCAAGTTATACAATTATGCAACTAAACTTCAGATCCTGAAAAATGTGGTCCATGGCTCACTGGAAAGATGCGGGTGCATTGCATAACCCTTGTGTTATTCAGGTAGATTGGAAGAGACCCTCGCTGCAGATAAGCGCACAATTTTCTGGTCTTGCAGAGAAAGGTCCAGCTTCCACTATCCGCTAGCCAAGTCTTTGGCGGAAAAGAACTTGGGCCCAGATAGTTAGGTCAGAGCATCGTCAATTCATGAAATTGGGTAGCTGTCCTTCTTGGTGAGGTTGTTAAGTTTGCGGTAGTCCATAACTACACGATGCCCACCATTCTTTTTATGAGCAATAGTGGAGATGACTAAGGGCTTTGAGAAGGCAACAGTAGCCCGCGTCCAGTAACTGTTTAATCTCCATTTTCATCTGGAGCTCCTCGACTTTTGATTTCTGATAAGGCTTGGATCATTAGACTTGGCATCACCAACATCAATGGTATGAGTTCAACTCTTTATATGCCCATAGTCAGTACCAGATTTGAAAAAAAATTCATTATATGACTCCAATAAAGAATTAAATTTATTAAGCTCAGCATGAGTTAGATCATCAGAAATTTAAACGTTGGGCAAAGCGCATATTATTTGGTCAGTGGGTAGTCCCATATCTAGCATAGACACAATATAGAGGACTTGGTGGATGTCCTCAATTGAAATCAGAGGGGCTTTTCCAATCTCCTGATGCTTTTTTACAACAATGTCCTTATTAGTGAGATTCACCAGTAGAAGATTAATATGTCGCTGTTAGGCAAGTTCTAGGATACCTAACAACACCTGAGGTTCCAAAAGGATTATTCCATCAATTTTTGTTGTGTGCAGAAGGCAGTTGCAGGGAATTTGCATAGTGATTTGGTTTCTATCACCTTTTGCTCACCCGTTTTGACTACTAACTCTTCTGACGCATATAAGGGAATGCCCTCTGAAGCATCCATAGAGTCAGGCAGCTTTTTTGTGTTTCTGTTTGCCATGATATAAGTAAGGGTGAGGACGGAAGAAGGGTACTCAAAAACTTATGTATATTCCTTTTTCCTATGCTCATCAGTTGTAAAGACAAGAGGAACTTCATAACCTAAAAGGGAGATAAATCCCTGTTTCATATTAATGATTTGTCATACTCAATCATGAATTGATTGCTAATGAGTAGGTTGTATGCATTTTTGTTTAGTGCCACAGCGGGGAAGCCAGTAGAAGTTTTCCAATTTGTATGGGGTAGAGAAGAGTAGGCTCCAATAGCGCGCGTATTATCAGGCCTTGCAGTTACAAACTCTTGTGAATAGTCCAGGTCAAGCGACAACTTAATATTGTTGATGAGCTTTCAAGAGACCTTGTTCGCTGAAGCACCTGTATCAAGGATGGCTATAACGCGAAATTTATTAATGACAACCTCTACCTTAGTTATTGTGCTACCAAAAGTAGGGGAGGGCGAAAACCTCCTTCAAATGGAGAGTGGAGGCAAGGCGTTGAGCCATTGCAGGGTATTTATCTTTAATATGTTGGAAGGTATTAACCTGCTGAGTGGATTGGATCACATCCCAATAAGCTGGTCAGCATCACTAGCAGTATCATTCTCCTCTGAAAACCTCAACAACTATTAAAGATATGTTCATCATGGTATCATGGCTATATCAACTCTTTCATGCCTCAACCTATCTGGTTTCTGCAATTCCATTGGAGCTCCCAAGACATAAAAGCCTGCATCTTCACCACCCCCTTTAGACTCGTCATCAGAGGGATTGTCAATGCACCTTAATGATTTACTAAGAGAGGGGTGAGAAAACGGCTTAATCTCCTCGCAAGTTAGGCTTTATTGCGCTCATTTACCCTTTTGACTTTTGAAGGGAGCATCTTAGCTGTACCAACTTTTGGAAGAGGCGTTGAAAGTGTAATGACTTTAACTTTTTCTGTAGAAGTGACCGGCTTGGGCTGCCCCATGACTGCAGGTTTTGAACTAGGGCAGCCTGGGGTGAGGCTGAGGGGGATCGAGGCAGCAGCTTAGATGGATGTGATACTTTATCCACCTTATAGACTGCTCATCAAGAGAAGAAACGGGAAAAGTGATAACTGACTTCACCAGCTGAGCTTTTAAACTTAAAGCTAGAGGGGAGCGCTGCCCCATAACTGCCAATATTTTCTGGCTATCCTCACATTGTGAAGGAGTACTTTGTCACTGCAGCTCTTCAGAAGCTGGGTTCCAGAGGGATACAGCCATAGAAGAGGATGGAGGGGTCAGAGTTAATTCCCTCTTTAGAGCTCTTTGCAGAAGTTCAGGTTTATGAAATTCAGCCACTGCTAGCAGTGCCTCTCTAATATCCTTTACAGTTTAGAATATGTGTTTGACTTCAGAGATATGCATTCCCAAAGAGGGATAAGGTGCCAAGCTAGACATGATAGCAGCAATAGCATCATCTAGAAGAAGCAGTTTGGCCAGCAACAGAGGTTGAGCTTTGCTATAGAATTGCTCAACAAATGATGGTATCAATTCTCCCTATTTCAGGATAAGCACATAAAAGCCTGTTTTTGCAGTTGTAAACTCTGCTTGGAACCAAACTCTTCAATCATTGCTTGTTTAACCTCTTCCCAGGTGGTAAGTGTGACCATATGAGAAACCATGATCTTCTGAGCAATCTGACTCAAGAAGAGAAATACATACCTGGTTTTTTGATGGTCAGTTGCTCCTTCCATTTCATATTCATAAACATAAAGGAAGGAGGCAATACTGCCCTCACCAGTTGTGAACTTGTTTCTGAATGGAGGTTTAGTATAATAGGGGAGGGACTATAAGGGCCTTGTGGAGAGTGCTGCTCAAGCTTTTTGAGGCAAGATAAAGCACTGGCTAGTTGTTGCTCTAAAGTAGCTAGCCTTGGTTCTGGGATAGTTGCCATTTTTAAATCAGGATTTTGGTGATATACATGGTCCCCTGTAGTTAGCACCACATGTTGGATTTTAGGATTTTTAGGCTTGCTGGTGCTATCTAGGCCTAAACTCCAACAAATGGGGGATTGAAACCACTAATGATAATAATAATAAATAAACTCTAAAAACTAGAAAGTTGGGGGTTTTTATAGTTTAATTAGTTTCCATGGGGGATAAGAAACAAACCCTTTTAATAAGTTAATGCTAATATAAACATTGAGGCTCAAAGTTCATATGGCTTAATGATGTCAAAATTTGGGAATATTGTGATTTGACTTATTGTATCAGTTGAGACTTGCCTCCTTTTAATGCAAGGGCAGATAGGGAAGCAACAACTGGGAAAATATACCTGTGAGGAAGGGACTTTATATATTTAGTCCAATCAGAAGGTGTGAAAATATTTTCCCCTTGTTGGACCCCCTCTAACTCTATAAAAAGGGCCAGTCTTTGTGGTGTAGCTTGAATAAAATTATTTGTATGACAGGGAGGGACCTCCAAATAGCTCCCTTGGTTCCGCTGATGATTTAGAATATCCCTGCTACCAGAACTTGAGTTTTTTAGCCAATTTTTATTATTATTAAAGTATTGCCCCAATTCAGAGGGTTCCACCAAAAATTAGCCATGGTCTTTGGCCAATTTTATTTAAGTCAAAACCTAAATCACTCTTAATACAACATCAGGTTTGTAATTGTCTAACAATGGCAGCTAGCCTCATTAGGGTCAGTTGCAATCTATTTTTTATAAAAATATAATAAACCTCCTTCAGATGAAACAATTTTGAAGTTTTTCTTAGGGAATACCACTGTTTTACTATCATGTTTATGGTGCTAAGAACTTCCTGAAAAATGAATACCATACTCTCAACTATGGTGACTACGATGTTGTTTTAGGCAATTTACTCAATCAATCTAATAAGACACTGGAAAAATGATACCTCTGAACTCAGATTCAAATTGATTTTGATAATTTGTCCATTTATTTAACTATGCTAGAATTTGATTCTGCTTCAGACACTAGGCCACAGATCCTAGAGAGTTTTTTTCTATTCTGCCCATCCAAAGCCTTGCAACAGTACCTGTGAACCATGTATTTGGTCCTATCACCTCCCTCAGGATTGTGGTGGGAGCACTATATCTACATTAAATTACTATCTCTCTAATCTCAATCAAAGATTGCTCTTGTTTAGGTATAATGCAGATGGCAATGTCATTGGCTTTCTAGGCATTCCATAAGATTCTATCACACCCTGGGTGAAAGCCTAGACTTCATACAATTAGCTGCATCCCTGACATTACTATCAAACAATCAGTTATAACAAAAGGCTATTGGCATTATAGTATCTCACTATCCTAAGTAGTAAACTGAGTACTTTGCAGAGGTTTTGTTTTTTTTGCTTCTATAGTAATTTCTCCATACATTTTAGGATTCCACCCACTTGTGAATTGGTATGTAGTTAAATTTTATAGGTATCAACATAAATAACCTCATAAAGGCTAAGATAACAGTTCATTAATAGTATTTCATTTAGAATACTGGCTTGTGCTCAACAGGACACTACTTTTTGGAAAATTTTAGAAATTGCTATTATTTTGCAAAATATAGTTTGGGGCACTTTACAAAACTCAGATTTATCAGCCTTGGCACAGGAGCATTTGTCAGGTGACATTTTCAGGGAATAAATAATTTCCTTTGGTATCAGAACTCTTATGAAATAAAGTCTAAGACCTTAATTTAGCTCACCCTAAAACTCACCAATAACAAACTAGACCCTGGTATTTGTGCTATTAAGAAATAAAAAATATGAGCTTCTTTCCAAAGTTAGGGACAAATAAAATTTTAATGAGAGGAAACTGGATTTTATACTTGCAACTTGCAAATATTAAATTTTATTCGAGGTGGGCCGACCTGGGACGATACCGCACCGATTAGGGAAGTGAAGAAAATGGGAAAGGAGGATAAAACCCGGAAAACCTTCATGCGCGGCGTATGATAGGCCAGGAACTCCATGGACCGCCTTTGCTATTCGCTATCTCGGTTCGGGGCATTGGTGCGCAAAACCAACACAGTCAAAATCGTCCCCTACCCAAAGTCCATTACCGGGATCGAACTCGGGAGGCAGTGAACTTGCAAATATTAAAAAAACTTAAAATATTTAAATTGGTAGAGAGTTTTATACAAAAATGGATATTAGGCTTAGCGTTCAATCGGCTCAAGCCCCAACTTATGAGTTATCTAATTCTGATAATGCTTAAAAAAGTAAAAAAAATTACTTATCTGGTTTAATAAACAATGCTTTAGATTCTAAAGCAAATGAAGTATAAAACATAAGCAGACTAACTCCTTGGAATCAAATGTTAACAGGCGCTGGTCTTTTGATTCTGACTACATAATTATTATATAATATAGATATATTTTAGACAATTATAATGATTGATTATTACAGTTTTAGATAGAGAAATTGGTTTGATTAGAGGCTATTGGGGCAGAGGTTAAGTCGCATCACACTTTTCAAGTTCATAGAACACATTCGATAAATTTTGAACTAGACGACTTATTAAACTAGCAGTTCGATAATTCATTTTTTGTTTTGCTCCTATTAATTTATAAATTTTGAGGTTCAGCGATAAACATTAGGCTCGCTTAACTTCTGGGTTCTACGCTTACATCTTTAAGTTTTATTGACCATAAAAGTAAAATAATGTATAAGCGTGCAGTAAAGGCTTTAAACCAAGAAGCTGGATGGGATAGCGAATCTAGTCTTTCTTCAGACAGCACGAACAATACTGATGATTCTAATGAAACCGATTCTTCTCTCTCAGATGAAAACATTAAAGCCTTGATGTCTGCTATTGCTGATTCTAAAAATTTAGAAAATAAAGCCGAAAGCATTCAGGTTTTGGTCGATTTTTTAAACCCACATTCTGAAAAAGAAATAGATAGCATTTTGAAAGATAAAAGAAAAGAAAGCGAAAAAGTGAATTCCTTTTCTTGTCCGATTTGTCCTGAAAAAGAAATACACACTGAATCTTCTTATTCTATCCATTTGAAAAGTAAGCTTCATCTTCGTCGCAAAAGAAGAAATATTTCATTTGAGGCACCAAATAAAGTCGGATTGACTGAAAATCTATCTAAAACCAAATGCGAACTCAAAAATAACACTTTGGATTTCAAGGCTAAAGAAGATAAAGAATTGATGAGCGAAATTAAAAAGGTGAAAAAGCACAAGAAGAGTAAGCGAGTATTAAAAGAAAACTTAAACAAATCTAACGAGGATCAGGTTAAAAAATTAAAGAGACATAACAAGTAAGTATATAAAAAATTCCCAATAGATCTTAAACCGCAAAATTCCTGAAAGTTGATACTCGTGATTTTGGGCGTGCTAATTTTTTGCAATAAGTGGTCCCAACCTAAAGGGAGGATAAACCAATCCGCGGTTTTAGGCGTGCTTTAACATTTCTAATAGTTTCTCTATCTTTATTATAAAGCGCTATACGATTATTTCTAATTCTTTTCAAAGACATTTTTATGCTTATTTTTGCGTTAGACGATAATTGTTGTTCTCACACTTTAATGCTTTTGCTACACTGTTTTCGGCTAACTATGAGCCGAGAGCTTTTGCCCTATAAACAACAAAAAAATTATTACATTTTGGTTAATTTTTTATATTTTTTATTTCAAGTACGAATTTTATGATTAATTTTTCTTGATCAAAATGCTGAAGTTTTATTTGCCTATTTACTACTTTTTTTGAACTTTAGGTGAAATTGATGCAGCTGGTATCATGTTAGTTGGAAAATTAACGAGGTTTCAATTAAGCAAAAGTACTATTAAGTTAAGAGCAAGCAGTTTGAATTGCTTTTCAATTTTTGTAAAAAATAAGAAAAGTACATATGTCTTAGACGCGTTTTAAGGACCTTTTATGAAGCTACTTACGGACCCTTATATTAATTGTATGGTACATGGCAATGCTATAATCAACGTTTATAGGATTTTTGCCTTGCACATCAACTAACTTTGTGCTGTATTACTTAAAGTATCCTTTATTTATTAGGTTGTATTTAGAATTCTTACACAAATCCTCATATAGATATATTATCACTGGATGTTTCATCATAAAATACATTTGTAATAGAAACTAGTTCTTCCCTGCAACTTTACTTGTGATAATCTATATATATAAAATGAATGTATGTTTGTTTGTTTTTTTTGTCCCGTATGCATTCCTATACTATTCATCCAATTGTGATGAAACTTTGGTGAGTTGTGTGCATGCCTGTGAAAGTTTCTGAATTTTAATAACTATTATTTTCATAATAAAATAAAAAAGTTTTATATACAAGTAGTGAAAACCTTATATATTCTCGATGATATTTGCTATATTGTTATGGCTGAGCAGTTTGGTGTTCAGTTGATTTGATATTTTAAATGGTTTTGTTAAGTGGTTAGTGGTCATTTGTCTCTTTAGAAGTTAATCTAAATCAAAACTTTGAATCAAAAATCCAAAATGATTTTAAAAATACATCCTCTAGTATAATTGTTTGCATGGGGCGTGAACTGGGTAAGAGCTCAAGGCTTTAAAGAGCCAGTATCTCCCCACTCAATATGTGAATGGATGGCGCACCACCCACGGATAACCTCCCAAAAGGGTACTCCACACTACTGGTGACTATGCAATCGGGCTGTGTGCCAGGGTGGATGGTCATTTGAGCAATCAGCCTGAGATGCCAACCAAATTCAAAGGGATGTCAAAGCCCATAATTATGCAATCATTTCTGCAATGAGCTGGGAGGAGCATAACTAAATTGCCAACAGATACACAACCAAGTCAATCAAAATAAGGTACAAATTGATGCTGATAGAATATGGGGGATCCGCTCCCAAAACTGGGATGCAATCTGCCCACCCATCCATGAAACCTAAATGATTGGATTACTGAAGGCCACAACACCAACTACTTGACAAAGGAGTTGACTTTGGGCCTGAACTCCCATTTGGTAATGGCCAAACAGTGTTCAGTAACCTGGCAGATCCTAAACCGGGCATTCAAATTGGGCAAGCACAGCGGGCCAGACTACCAGCACAAAGAATGCCCCATATGCGCTGAACTGGAAGCAGATATAGCCCATCATTATTATAAATGTGATGTGTTCAAAAAATACTGTCCATGATGTGTCACATCTTATTGGGCAAATAATTGCTGCCAGGAATACATCCATCACAGGATTTTTTCTTTATAAAAATACTGAGAATGGCTCCAATCCAACTATGAGCCTTCATTTACCATTATTGTGTATAGGTAATTCACTGTACACTCATTGCCAAGATTTTGAGCAATGAGCGCCCCCACCACAAAGGTTTGGTATTGAAGACTATTTGGATTATTTTCAATCAACTCCAGAGGATCTCAAAATTTTTGCACCTAATCCCTGAGTATTATAAAGCCACTCATTTGGTTTTCCTGCCGGATTACTCATCATACACAATAAGGTAACTAATTGACTGAGAATCAAATAGCCTGTAAGCCCACCAATGCTAAAACCATGGCTAGCAATGGTGATCACCAATCAGCAATGGTTGGAGGTGCTAGAACTCTAGTGGCCTGAACCTCCAGTCTTTTTTACCCTTGGCCAAATTACCTGTATTCTTCTCTTCCCTCTTACTTTCCCTTAAAATTTATTTTAAAATAAAGTATGGAGTTTTGAAAAAAAATCTAGCATAAATGCTTAGCTTTTGGCTCTTAACTTAAACTATTAAAGGTTGGATGTTTAAATCCTGGTGCAATCATTTTTGTTTAGTCATTTATTATCATTTAGTTTAAATATATATAGCTTTTTATTCAAGGTAAACTGACCAGGGGACAGAATTACTGAAAACAGAAAGATAAAAAAGTAAAATGGACCAGAAGACTCAAATGAGCAAAATGACACTGAAACCTAATTAAACCAACCAAACAGGCTGACAACAGCAAACTGTTAGATGACCATAGCGGAGGGGGAAGGGGGTCAGGGGCTCCTTAGCTTCAAATTTAGCAATGTGTGGGCCCAGGCAGAAAATAAGTAAGATTTAAATCTATCTTATCTATATGTATAAGAGAAATACCATGGCTGACTCACCACAAAATCTCCAAAAAAATAACAGCCTAGAAACTTGAAATTTGGTATGTAGATTCCTTATGTGATGTAAGTGAGCACTAAAAATGGATTTTTTTAAAATCTAATATAAAATAAAAAGTTTTATATATAAAAAAGTGAATATCCTATATGTTGATAGTATTTTCTAAATTGTTATGGCTGAGAGTTTAATATATAATATAAATTTAAATTAACCAATTTGAATCATCTGAAATTCTATAGATACCATATCAAAGCGTGGGTTACTCTGTTAGTTAACTATATATCAAAATTTAATTTCTACATTAAAATCAAATAGGTAGGTTTATATATGGTAAAGCCCCAATTATCTGCAGTGCTCTTGCCACCCAATTCTGCAGATAAGCAGGGCTTTAATGTATTTATATGGGTCAGCTAGTGTAAGCCCAAAAGTATTGCTTAATCTCATGGTATTCTCATTATTGGGGTGACACAGTTTAGTACAGTAAAGCCCCAATTATCCACAGAATTGGGTCACAAAGGCACCATGGTTAATTGGGGCTTTACTGTACATTTAACTTTTTTCATACTATATCTAAATTAGATAACTTATAATAATTTAATTCTACACATATCAGATAGATAAAGCTTATTATATATTTAAAGTCTAAAGCACTTAGAAAAAGCTCATATACTTACAAACAATTTTCCCTAGCCTGTACCTAACATTACTATAGTTACTTTTATAGAAATATATGCTTTTATAGTCAGGCTATTATACCCTTAACCCCTTTCTCTAATAATTTTTATATAAATAAAATTTTCTGAGATTAATTTACTTTTCATAGTTATGGCTCCCATATAAAAACTACATATTAACTCTTATTTGCTTCAACTATTTATTTTATAACAATAGATGCTTGCTATAGTCAGAACTCTTATACTCATAAACCCCCTTTATAGCTCTTTCCTAAGACTAATTATGACTATTCTTAAAAATCTTTACTTTTTTATAGTTAAAGCTAATTATATATAACCCCACTTTTACTTACCTTAACTAAGGTTGATATTATTTATGTATAAGTAAACAGAATTTTTTATTTAGCTTATAAAGATAATATTAGGTAAGTTGAGTATAACATGTATATATATAGCTATCAGAATATTTCCTCTTTTTTCTTTTACTTAGCCTGATATCACCATCCAGCTCCTATATTCACTTAATTTTTATGTTGTATACTCATATTTAACATGAAGAAAGTTTTTGAAATATATAAGAAAATCTGATTTCTGATAGTAGATCTCCCTGACAAGAAAGTATTAACCTATAAAATCTTAATATGTTATGTTCTTGAAACCTTTTCAAGCAGGCCAAGAATTCAAGCTATAATATAAACCATCCTTATTTTCTAAGAATCAAAGCGTTAGTGGTATCTAAGATTTTTCTAATAAATATTGACTAACATATACATAAATATTTATATAATTAATTTAGTAAGTATATTATGACACATAGATAGTAATATATATAAAAGCAAATGTGTGTCCATGTGTGTGCAATGCCCAGCCAAAACTAGAGCATGTAGAGCTCTTAAAATTTGGCTATAGGTGGATGGGAGGGGGTCTGTGTGCGCCTCCAAGCCATATTTTTAATTTTTATAGTAAAATAAAAAGTTTATTATGTAACAAGTTAAAATTTACACATTTTTTATGGAAATTAGTATATTGTTATGGCTGAGAAGTTTGATATTTGCTTGATTTGATAGTTTATTGATTTTAGATCTTTCTTTCACCTTGATATCTAAATTGAAGCCAAATTCAGATTTTTTTTAAAAAAAATACAAAACATGACCTCATGATTGAGCCAAAGCTTACCAATGTTGATGCAATTGATGCCTGCTGCCCCAGCCTGGGGTGGTGGTGCACCGCCATCTGGTGTCTTTCAGCCACTGCCAAAGTGCACCCAGGCTGGCTCTGCTAGCTCTCCCAATGCTACCAGGCGTTATGTCTCCCCTCAGGACTTGGACCACCACCTTGTAAGCTCTCAGGTGGTGCTCTGGAGTCCTTTGGCGCTCCCATGGAGCAATTTGCATTTCAGCCTCCAGGTTGAATATGGGAATCTCTTCCCATATGCAAGTGTGGACATCATTGAGATGGCCATGGCGGTTTTCAAACCCACCAGCTATATTGACTTCTGCCCCTTTAAGGGGTGCTTTGACCTCAGCTTCCTCTCTGAAGCCAATGCTGTGGCATCAGCCAAGATGCAATTAATTTATAAAAAAATCCTTTGCCACCATTTGCACCCAGCTACCAGATGAGGCCACTTTGGTGGTCCAGTTTGCTGGGTTGCCCTCCTTCCTTTCCCCCAAATGCCTCTGCCACAATCTATCTGAGGGTTTGGCCATTTATGGCACAGACCCCATGTTGCAGTTTTTGGTACCCCATGGGGCAAATTATCTGGCAGCCCTCATGCCTTTGCAACGATCCACCCATTTCATCATAAGACCCACCTTGCAATTACCCCCCACACAATGATCAGGTCTTCCCCTTATCATCCTTTTTGGGTGCATGTCAAA
>JAKSZP010003460.1:0-27717 GCA_022478985.1 Massospora cicadina | reverse complement strand
GCTTGAGGAATACTGCTTCTAGATGATTAAGGTGCTCAGAAAAGGTTTTTGAGAAAACATTAATATCATCAAGGTATATGAGGATGCAAGACAGATTCAGGTTGCCAAGGATAGTATCCATGGCTCGTTGGAACGTATATGGGGCATTACACAGCCCTTGTGGCATATAGTCAGTTAGAAAAGCTTTTGGATGTGATAATGGCGAATTTCTCCTGCTGCTGTGGGAAATTCGATTTACCAGCAATTATAATATTATATACATTGCTGAGAAGTAACAAGCACCTCTTAACCAATCCAATGCATAATAAATCCAAGGTAAGGGATATGAGTCCTTTTTAGTAATACTGTTGATCTTCCAGTAGTCTATCACCACCCAGTTGGTACCATCATTCTTTTTTACAATCAGAATGGATGAAGTCTACGGACTCTTGGACGGTTCAAGCATCCCTTGCTTCAGAAAATTACATTTTCTTCAGTGACAACTTCTTCAGCTGCTCTTGATAGGCAGATTGGCTGAGACCTGATAAGAGGATGATCCCCCAGTGCCCAATATCTGGACCAACCCCCAAGTGCACCCTAAATTGTGGTTGTCAATACTAAAAATCTCCTTATACTTCTGAAATAAATCCATCACTTGATCTTTTTGTTCATCTGATAACCATATTAAATTATCCGGTGGTACCACTGTCATTACGCCAGACTGCAGCTCAACAGTTAGACCAAATTCATCCAGTGACCCAAACTCATGAACCTGAAGGACCTCCTCAACAGGGGTAAAGTGTAAATACGCCACTATTTGGTGTTTGTGGATTTGCATTGGTTAGTTATGAAGATTTGCTAACAAAACCTTGATCTCACCATGGCCTGGCAGTATAATACCTGGAGCCACATGAGGCTCAAGCCACGTTTGCTGATAGGACCCAATGACCACCCCATAGAGCTTGCTGACACTTCTACCTCTAACTCAGTTTCATTATTTTATGGTCTCCAGAAGGAATATATATAGGCCCAGAAGCTCAGAGAGGTAGCCCTTGATATTAATATATATGATGGGAAAGGGCCCAGGTCTTGCTTTTTAGTTGATGGTAGAAAACTGGAATCACCCCGTTGCTATATGCAAGGTTGATATGCCCCATGTGTACAAGATCCTTTGGCACTCCTCTAGTGGTAAAGTAAATTGGATACGCTGGCCCAAGATTTTGAAGGTCTCCTCCATTATATCAACAACAGCACTGAAGTGTCACAGGAAAGCAGTTCCAATTAGCAGGTCGTAGTTACTGTTTGGCAGCACTATCACCATAGATACAATGCCATTTGACCCAAAATTCAAAGGTAACGCGCTGTACGCCCCTTTGAAGAACGTGCTTTCTGCTCCAGTGGTCCCATACACCATTTGATGTTCCACATCAGGCTTTAATGTCAATTTCGCCATCAACTTAGTAGAAACTATGTTGACTGGAGCGACTGTATCTATTATAGTGAAAGCTCTATTTTTTCGCTACAAAAATGTCACAATATGTACATTTAGAATAAGAAGAATCTTGACTTTTTTATACGTGGACATTTAAGGGATCTCTTTTCTCAAGGAAACTCATAATTCCCTCACCAACTTTGGGGTATTCTTTAACATTTGCGTCTACTGAAAGGGCGACATTTACTCCTTTCAGTATTGGAGCTTCTGCGGCTGGTTCCAGCTTGTTTGAAGAAGCTTGGTCAAACATTTGACTGGCATATGGCTTATGTTGCTTCTGAGGTCCTTTGTCCGCTGCAGCTTTGGAATACGCCCATGTCAGTACGTTCACTTTTCCAACCAGTTGCTGATATAAATCCCATTATTATATTCAGGGACTTCCGCTGGATATACTACAGTTGATTCAGGTGGAACGTTTGGGTTTGAGCTAGCAGAGGTAGAGAGTCCCGTCTCTACTCTACTCCATCTTTTCCCTGGTAGTATTGATCCTGCTGCACATTTTAAACTTGATGGCTAGGGCAACTCTGGATAAGGTGGACAGGGCGATCACATCCAAAACAATTCACCCTTTAGGATTATCATCCTTGGTTCCATAAGAAAGTCCAGACCAATAATTTTGTTGATTTTTGGAGTAACCAGGGCCAGGTCAGTAAGAAAATTGTTGAAGTTCAGTGTAATTAGGTCCAGGTCAGTATTTGGGCTGCTGTTGATTTTCATAAGCAGGATCAGAGAGGAAGTCAAACTTCTGGGGGTAACTTGGCTGAGGGCGAGGCACATGTTTATAATAAAGGCCAGGGATTAATAAGTGGATTCTAGCCTGGACGGAAGAATTCCCCTGAATAAGAGGATCTGTGTCAGGGAGACAGCATATGAAGTATAGACTTCCCTGCCAGTTAAATTCAAAAGCACCCAAAAGGCAAGCCACAATGCCAGAGGCATTGTCACTCAAGTAAATTTACATTACGCAGGGATATGTGTTACAAGTGAGAGCCGTTGTGTTGCAAGTGTAAAAAGGAGCCTGGCAATGAACCAGTCTGTAGCAACTCCAGATCTAGTGGGCCTTACTGCAGGGAGTTGAACGATTGGACTAGCTGCTTTGGGATGCTCCATAGGATGGTTTGTCAAAATAAACAGAGGCAATGGAGCGGATCCTCGCATGAAGTGTAGATAGATGCGCCCACAGGATTCCGATATCCTGCATTTGGATGGCTTTAACAATTAGGGTGAATTCCCAGAAGTTTCTTACATAATATTTCCAGTTGGCTACAGAGGGGGCCATTTTTATTATAGCTGGTATTGCCCAGCCAATGTAGGGCCTGACAGGCCACAGGTTTAGCACCATAGGGAGCTCAGCAAGATAAATTTTTAAAGAAAAAAATTGGGAACTCAGGGAGATTTTTATTAAAAAAAGTAAGAAAATCGACTGTCAATTTACCAAGTGTGTTATAACCGTTCAAATAAGTGGTCAATTTAAGGAGTAACTTTTAAAAGCACAGGATCAGCACCCTCAAGATTCAACCTAACCTGGAAAACTTTAGAGGGAGGGAAATAATAATTATAATCTGAACTGACTTTGAAAAGAATCAGTGGCAGCCTGATCTACTTTCAGTTTGACCTTGGACGCCTGACTCAAGGTTTCACTGCAAATCCAACGGTTAGCGTGATGGCATCTTACTCAATGAGAAATGGGAATCCCCCAAGACCACCCCACATAGGGGCAGTCCCAATTGTTCAGAAATGGGTTTGGAAACCCAGCACGCCCATCCCAATTGCTTTGGCGTCTTTTCAGCTAAGTGAGATGCATCAAACAATGATATTGATTATTGAGGGTAGGGTTCTGAGCTATTGACAACATTTGACAAAGGAGCGATTTCCTATTGGACTTTGTCCCCAATGTTTTCAAGGGGAGTTTCAAATTGGCAACATCATTTTCCAATGGCCCAATGTAATTGTCAATCTTGACTGAGGATGTAATAGACACATTTTGATTAAGAGGTACACGCCCATTGGGCTTTGAACCCAAAGGATTTGAAGAAGGTTTTGAACTGATGACATTTTTAATGTCCAAAAACTATTGACAAGACTTTCAAAGGATTTGACACTTAGTTCCGCATTTCCTGAATGTGTGAGACCAATATGCTTTGCTACCAAGAGTTTACAGCTCTTGAACTTGATTTTGAGGCCTTAGGGCTATCAACTTTATAAGAGCTTTTTATCCTGTGGGGGTGGCAGTTCCTGATTATTTTAAAACAAATCCCCTAATTTGCTATGATTTTTCAGCAGAGGGAAATGTGAGGACAGGGGGAGGAATCTTTAGAGAAAGGGACGTTACCCAGCGCTCGCCTACCAAATGGGCGAGATCACTCTGTGTGAAGAGAGGGAAAGCTTCCCTCTTAGGACCCTTTTCATTGGGGAATGGGTTTACCACCCAGTCTAAGAAGAGGGGACGCTCTCTTGGATTTACAATCCAGCGATGGTGGTGGTATGTTTTCACTCTATATTGGGCAAAGGGAAGTTAGCAGATATATGGCGCAAGAACTGAAACAATTTTATGCAGGGGGACGTCATCATCCAAAATTGGAGGAATGACATTGCAAAGCTCACAGTATGGCTTCATCACAGAGGTTATCGCAATGCACACGTCATCTTCCGCTAAAATGCCTGCCCCAATTAACACATGAGCTTCCACCATAAAATGGTCAGTGAAAGCTGTGAGAGTATCATTACGGTGGAACCCAATGGTCAAGAACTCCGCCTTTTGCTGTGACATTTTTGAGGTACCCCTGAACAGTTGCAGCTCAGTACCCTTCTCTTCATGGTAGGTAACGAAGCTGCTTGGAAGGTAGCAGGTGACTTCATCAGCACTCCAAACATACAAGGAAGATATCAAAAGTTTAGCTTTATGCCAATACAAGGCGCCTTCCACTGCAAACTCAGATGTTTAAAGAAGCCGTGGGTATTTCCATTATGATTGAATGGAGGAAGCTTCTCAATATAGACCTCCTCTACCTGATCATAGACGTGACTTTTTGGGGCATACAGAGGAATGTGTTGAGACCCATAAGCAGTCTCTCAATGAGGAGCTGGTCCAGCAGAGGTTAGGATGTCCGCTGCTTTGAAGGTAGCGTGGGCTTCTGCTGTGGGCAGCACTGCCATCACTTGAGGGAATTGGCTCTCCAATTCATAACCATATCCAGAGATGCCCTCATGGGTGTAATAGCTCATGCCATTGCCATATGTTTTCTCAACAATTTTCCTCGTGCACCTCCTTGTCACTCATCCTCTTCCTAATGAGAGGATGGGGTGTGGGAATTTATATGACCACATTATCCAGCTTGCAAATTATCTAAGCTTCAATTACTTTAAGTAATTGGTTAATTTATTCAATTTAGTATATTGATTAAGCTTTAGGACATCAATCAATTATTCCATTTCATTGGCGATAATCACCAATTAAATGGTTAATTGTAATTCTCAAAGGATTGTATCCAACAATAATTATGGTTACAATTTCATCGGGATTGTTGCCAACAATTTGGAGATGAGTAAATTGACTCAAAATGAGTAATTACTCATGGGAAATCATCAGGTTTGGTAGCTGACATGTGGGCTGATATGAATAGTGATCTAATTACGCTATTCCTCGTGAATATCAGATGGAATATTTCCCAAAAATTGAACTAATATCCCTTTTATGTCAGCTAGGTGTGCTGAGATCACTGTAGATATCCCTTTTTGTCATCTAGGCATGCTGAGAACCTCAAGGTTATTACAAATACCCCTAACACATGTTCTGCATCATTTTACTTTATAAATATTCCCTCTTTCTACTAAAAAACATCTCAGTACTGTGAATACTTTATTGTTTTCAATTGTTGATTGTTTACTTAAAAGTGAAGTTGTGAAGAAGTAATTCCCGTCTAAGTGTCAATGCCAGAGTGAGGCCAAAGTCACTTGAATCCTTATATATTGCCAGAGTGAGGTCAACGTCACTTGAACCTTTATATTGCCAGAGTAGGGCCAAAGCTACCCATTTATCCAAACTTGACTAGGCTAATTGTCTTCATACAATTAGCAAATTTGTATCTATTTTCAAAGTCAGTAGTTAAGCGAACATGTGCACCAGTGAAAACCCCGCAGTTTTTACATGTGGTGCTCACTACAGGGGCTGAGTCAAGTTTACTAGGAACAAAATAATGCTGAATTATCTAACTAATATGGAACATTGAAGAAACAAAGAAACAGGGTCATCAGCAGACCACCGGGGAAATATCCAATTAGAGGCTGGAATGCTGGTGGATCCTCAATACATCCATTTTTCAACAATTGGAGTAAATGAGAACGCCATAATGATTTAAAAACCACCTTTGGGGCAAATCCAAGAAAATATACCCAGCATCAGTGATATCCTAATTAGAGGATTCAAAATTTTGCTGACTGATACATTAGACCAAAGCTATGGATTATTCCACAACATTACCAGTCAGGAAGAGTGAAGACGACACTTTGAAAACTTCCTTAACATGAACACTTCAACGTTAATAGGATACTTGCAGAGTGTTGGTAACATTGGCGATTATATTATCAAATATGTACAGCTGACTACCCAAAGCATGAGAGCCATCCAAGTATGGCAGCAGGCATTGATAACCAATATTGTTGAGTATACTCAAAATAACAGCGTACAACAGCAGGCGCTGATGTGACAATTGGATGTCAGTTTTCAGCAGATTCGCGCTGGTTTGGATTCCACATCACAGTGTGTCCACCAGTCAAACACCCAAATCAAGAATCTGGTGGCCGAGTTGAAACAAAACTTCAGGGAATAGTCTAGGAGATCATCAACCAAATTGGGTTCAATTACCAATGGAAACATGATGTGGATAAGCATTGCCAATTAGCTGAATCAAATATCGTTGATTTAATTTGAACTCAGGAGGCAGCTGTGCCAATGGCTGCAGCCAATACCCAAACTCACACGGTCTTGCTCAATTTAGTTAAAGGAAGACAGGAAATTAAGAGTACTGTCAACAATATAGAAAGAAAATTTGAATGACTCAACGAAGAAATGAGAGCTGAAATTGATAAGCTTTGCACGGAAATAGAAATTGTCAACAAGAATGCTTTAGAATTGGCAACTCAATCTGAGTTAGATTAGTTGAAACTCAAAGTCATTAAGTTAAATGATGAAATGTCCAATATGAAAAAGAGAACCATGAATTGTATGAGCATTTATTCCATGTCCAAACCTGAGAGGGCAAGTTGCAGAAAGAAGTCAAAAATCTGAAAGCGACTTTACAAGAAGAAATTGATAAAAATTGTCAACTTTGGGAAAACAACTGAAAATGCTTGGCTTGGGAAGATAAAATCCTGAGATGATTGGATAGCCTCAAAGACTCTAAGTGTACTTGTTCATGGGATGAGTACCATGAGGCGAATTTATTTGAGGAGGAATTGGCATCCATTGAAGCAGAGAGTATCGCTGACAGCACCATCCAATCTGTTTCAGGAAATGCCCACAACCATTGCAGCACTCCCTGAAGTAACACCCAAAGCAACTCCAGTGTCTGGTCAAATCCCAATTAGAAGTGCTGGCCCAATTATTGTTGAAGATTTCAAGAGTACTCCAAAGTTGCCCATTTTCCATTACACCTGGATAATGCCCAACCCAAGCCCTGCCTTCTTTCAGTTATTTGAAATGACAATGTACAGTTATAGTGACAACAAAAAGCTGTCACCGTCATAAATTGTCTCAATACTTCATGCCAAAACCTAGTTTTGCCTTACCTTTGTGGGGAGAACTGGAGTTACAAGGAGGTGAAGGAGGCGATTCTGACCGAATTTGGTAGTCCAGATAAGATGGCAGCTTGGAAACAAGAATTCATGGGCATTCAATTTAAGAAGGATGAAACAGTGGGTGCATTTGCCGACCATTTTTATGAGGAAGCTCAGATCCTCAATGGGGCCAACATGATGACCAACTTTGATGGAAGAATTGCAATGCAAACGTGTTGCACCCTCATCAAGAATTGCACCAAATGATGTCCTCCACTTTGACCAGTAAATACACCATTGCTCAAATGGTAGAACACCTAAGAGTTTTATCAGCAACGTTTGATGCACCAAATCGTACATACAAGCTGAATAACCAGTCAAGCAATAATAAGGGACCAGGACGATTCCCCAACAAATCAAGAGATTTCAACAATCATGGGAATCAAGATAAACTGAATGAAGGAACTAGACCATTCAAGCCTCGTTTAACTTGCAATAAGTGTGGACAGCCTGGGCACTTCGCCAATAACTGTGGACAATGCAAACCAAAGGATCAGGTTAACTTAGTCCAGCATAAGGATAAACAGGAAACTTCTGACGGGCAGGGAAAAGACTATGGGGTCTAGATGCAGAACAGTCTAGAACTGCAGGTAACAAAGTTCCCCCAGATAAATCAGATAGTTTGGACAATTCAGATCTATTTGCAGATGAGCCTGAATTAGATCCCCTTCATCAGATCGTGTACCAAGATGTAAACATAATAATGAGATCAAAATCGAAGGAGATTGCCCCCAAAATTATACAGGAGGTAGCTCGCCCATATGCCCAACAGATAATGGAGAAGGTCCAAAATGCTGAAGATGAGATGGACTTATTGAATACCAAGTTAGATGGAGTTAATGTATCAATTCCAATTAATACAATTCAAGAAACGTTCCCTGATATATCAGCACAGTTAATTCATACCTTGGATTTGGCCAATGAATCTGCTATACATGCAGTAAACAATAGCTTATCTTATTTTTCTGAGTGCACATATACAGATATTTTGGTGAACCGAATCCCCATCAGAGAAATAATCAACAGTGGAGCACCAATCAATATAGTATCAACCAAATTAGTAAAGAAATTAAAGGCCAAACAGGATTTGGAGCACTGGAAGCAGTATGGGATGCAGGCCCTGACTCTACAACTTCCTGTGGGGCTTATAGCGCTCTACTGCTACGGTTTGGATCCTTGGTTGTATTGGCGCCTGCGATTGTTCTAGACAATCAGAATTATGACATACTCATTGGCACTGACTTCATGTGGAAGTATGAGGTCAAGTGTGACTTTGAAGAAGACACTTTAACGATTCTGGGGCAAACGCTGCCGCTGGTCTATCAATGTGAGGGGAAAGCACCCCTCAGTAGACGGAACAATTTCATCAATTTAGTCTATAAGGATGAAATACTACCTATCAGTTAAAAATTAGTTGGAAGAAAAACCCAGAATTTACCTAAATATGTAAACAAGAATCGTGGGATCCCAATCCGCTCTAAGGAAGATGTTCTAGTTGAACTGGGAATGCAGAAAATTGTGGAGACCAGACTGACCTTGGAGATCTAGAGCAGTTATATTCAGAAATTGAAGCTCCTTGGTAAAAATCGAGGATTAAACCTTGGGTAGCCCCAGAAATTTTAATCCCTGGTCATGAGGAGATTCAAGTTCTTTTAGCCAATCTGGGAAAATCTCTGATAAAGGTCAAATGATGCCAGGTGGTCATATTTGCTCAACTAAAACTGGTATCAGAGATTCGTTCCTTCCATGAATTTGGTGAATTAGACGAATTAGGACTTCCAAAAGAAATTGACAGGAACATCCATATGCTAATTGAATGGGATTGGTTAGCCAGATTAACGGAGGACCAGAAAGATGAAGTTCTGGCCTTATTTGAGAAATACTGAGTTATTTTCGCGCAAGATGACCATGATCTCAGGTGTGCAAAGTATGTTTTACACCGAGGTGATACTGGGGATGATGGGCTGATTTGATTGAGGCCTATTCAACAGTCCAGGGTGGCAGAGGCATTTGTTGCTGAAGAAATTGAAAAACTCTTAGAGCATGAAATGCTTGTACCATTGTCCAGCCTATGGGCGAGTCCTATATTAGTAGTTAAGAAGAAAGATGGTTCAACCAAGTCATAATAGATTACTGACAGTTAAATAAAATCATGAAAAAGGACTCATACACCCTGCCTAGGATCGATGATGCACTGGATTAGTTAGGAGGAGCCAAGTTTTTCTCCGCCATGGATTTAATCTCCAGATATTGGCAGATAGACATGCCCCCAGAAGACCAAGAGAAGTGTGCTATTATCACAGCACAGGGGTTGTATCAGCCAATGAGGATGCTTCAAGGCTTATGCAACGCCCCTGTGACATTTCAATGGGCTATGGACACGATTTTGTCAGATTTGAAGCTGTCCTGTGTCCTAGTCTATCTGGATGACATTAATGTACTCAGCTAAACCTTTACTGATCATCCACAACATCTTGAGAAAGTATTCAAGTGAATTGCTTTGGTGAATCTCAAAATCAAGCCAAGAAAATGCCATTTCTTAAAGGAGGAATTAGAATACTTAAGATTTGTAATTAATGCTGAGAGACTTAAACTCCAAGTCCAAAAGATAGAAGCAATTAAATGGATGTCAATCCCCAAGAGCGTATGCGATATTCAAGTTTTCTTCAGAATGGTCAGCTATTATCACCGATTCATTAAGGATTTTAAAAAAATAGCCAAACCACTTTTCCACCTATTAAAAAATCTGAAGAAGGAATTTGTCTGGAGTGATGAGGCTCAACTTGCATTTGATGAATTAAGGATATACTTGATGATGAGTCCAATTTTAAAATATCCAAATTTTGAGAAGCCATTCATTATTCAATTGGATGCATTGCTGACAGCAATAGGAGCCATCCTTAGCCAAGTATATGACAAGGGGGATGAACACCCATGGCATATGCCAGCCAAACACTGTCAAAGGCCGAGAAAAACTATACAGTTATGGAGCAAGAATGTCTTGCTGTTATCTATGCATGCAAGCAGTTTTGAGTCTATAACCACGGAATGCACTTTAAGGTTGTGACCAACCATGCCTCTCTCCGATGGCTTCATAACCTCAAAGAACCAGAAGGAAGATTAGCGCGGTGGGCTTTGAAGTTACAGGCCTATGACTTTGAGATAGAACATTAGGCAGGAGATAAGAATCAGAAAGCTGATGGTCTGTCTAGGTTGCCAACCGTTCTTGCTGTGCAAGATCATGCTGATGACCTATTCAAGCAAATGATCCATGGGGAATTGCAGGAAGTGCCAATTAAATTCAAAAAGCATTAAAGAAGGCAATAAAAATACTGAGCTCGTTAATGGACAATTATTCAAAATAATGAACAAAAAGAGGCTTTTATTTCTGAAACCATTGGAACACACTGAGATACTTTGGGCCACCCACAAGGTCATTGGACATGGTGGGCTAAAGAAGATGCTCGAACATATCCAGCAATACTACTATTGGGAGTCACTGAGTTTTGACATTACCAATTATATCACCTGTTGCGTGGAATGTCAGATCCATAAGCCCCATAAGAACGTGAAAAATTACTGATTAGTGAAGCCAGGGTTTGCATGGCACATGGTTTCAATCGACGTTATGGGGCCACTAAGTGTGAGTACAGGCAGTGTACGTTATATAATAGTAGCAATCAACCTTCTTATGTGATGGGTCAAAACCTGAGCCTTATGTTGAGCAGATGCCCTAAGTACCGCCAAGTTCATCCTAGAGCAGGTAAAATACCAACATGGGTGTCCCCAAGTGTTGCTGAGCGACAATGGGACTAATTTTACCTCATTCACAATTCCACGCCTGAATGAGCTTATGGAAATTAAAGGGGTGGTGTCTGCACCCTAAAGGCCTGAAATGAACGGAGTTATGGAACGAGTCAATGGGACACTTGCTGCTACGCTAAGAAAGCTGATCTTGAGTAAAGCGTCATCTTGGGAATCTTATTTAAGTTTGGTAACTTTTGCATATAATATCAGTTTCCATATAGCAATGGAAAAAATGCCGTTCAAATTATTGTATGGTCATAGAGCAGCATTGCCACCAACTCTCTATTCAGCAGTGGAGCTGACTCTGGGGATGAGCGCGGATATCTATCTATATTGACTTGCAAACATGATAGTGGATCTACAATCTCAAGCCTGTGATACAAAAATCAAGAGAAGGATTCAGGCCAAAAAAGCCAAAGATAAGAGTCAATCCACTCTTAAGAAATTTACCGTTGGAGATCAAGTAGCCTATTGCAATATCCATGGGTTTGGTTGCCAAAATAAGCTAGATGTATTATGGTTGGGACCATTTGAGGTTATTGCAAAAATGGTGAATGATGCCTACAAAATCAAGAATATATCCAATGGTCATGTGATTAATAGAGTACACAGCAAATTTCTTAAAGAATGGTATTAAAAATATATATATATATATGAAAAAAATTGAATAAAAAATAAAAAAATAACTTAGTAAAAAGAGAAGTTATTTTTAAATTATTTTTGTTTTTTAAGCCTCAGGTTGCAAATTGTGAGCTTTTCTTTGATGCCTCTGGGGGAGGGAGGTTGAACGATGATGTGAAAGAGGTCGCCAAAGTTGATCTGAGATTAGATACTTGCAAGGAAAAGAGCAAGCTAAAACCAAGTTCTTTGAACCTGAGGTGGATTCTGAAAATATGTGACGATGGGAAGAGTAATGGGGACGTCCAGTTCATCAAGTCAGGAAGCCCCAGATTAGGGAGGAAAACAGCAATGCAGGAATATGCAATCTGCAAACAAGTCTGTGTAATCTTGATATGACACAGGTGCCAGAAGCTGTGTCCGGAGTGCTTGATGACAGGCTTCATCAAGAACACTTGGCATATGAGAGAACAACAAACAAGAGAAATGTACAAAGGGCTTCCAAAACATACCGCCAATTATTGCCATTAATCGATGATATTGACAGATAGTCCCAGTCATGAAGTAATCATGCAAACAGTGAACAGCATCTTGAAGGCGGTGGCTGCAGGCCTCCTGAAGCTGGAAGGTAAAGGAAAGGTGAAAATTTAGCAACGTGGGGAGTGGAATAGCCCATGTGCAAAGTACCTGCCCTGAGAATTGGAGTGCAAAGGAGGCAGAATCCCAATCAAGTAAACTATCAAGGTCACAAGGCATGAGAGAGATATTAAGTGCCTCAGTTAATTTACCCCAAAGTTCATGATATGGAAGTTCACCATGCTCATTGTTACCAATTGTCAATTTGGTAGACAAAATAGTCAGTTTGTAAAATTGGCCAATTTGGAAAAGGAACTCGGGGAGAAAATCTGACTCAATCAATAAAGATTGATCTAAGTTGGGAGAAATTGCCTCGTTATGCTCAAGGGCAATTACTGGATTTAGCACAATGGGAGCTGAATCCAGTAGAGGCAAAATTGAGCTCGGTGACAAGAGAACAAGGGATGAAAGAATGAGAGTTCAATGATGAAATAGCCAACCCTGTCCCCTCTTTGGAAACTGGCACCGTTGCAGGAAGAGCAGAAGAGGAGATTGCCAAATCAAGTTGACTTGGGGGGCTGGATCTATCTGGACCAGAAAGGATACCTCTTTGAGCATTGTGACATTGCTCAAAAATGGGAGGCGTCTGCTTCATTCAGAATAGATAATATTCGTTCGTAGAAGGAGTTATTTGATGAAGACATTTTTTAGCTGATAATCTGGTCAAGCGGGGGATGCGTGAGAAGTTATATGACCATATTATCCAGCTTGTGAATTATCTAAGTTTCAATTAATTTAAGATAATTGGTTCATTTATTTAATTTAGCTTATTGATTAAGCTTTGAGACGTTGATCAATTATTCTGTCCTTTTAGCAATAATCACCAATTAAATGGTTAATTGTAATTCTCAAAGGATTGTATACAATGATAATTATGGTTACAATTTCATCGGGGATTGTTGCCAACAATTTGGAGATGAGTAAATTAACACAATATGAGTAATTACTCATGGGAAATCGTCAGGTTTGGTAGCCAACATGTGGGTTGATACAAATAGCGAATTAATTACACTTTTCCTCATAAATATCAAGCTGGAATATTTCCCAAAATTGAACCAATATCCCTTTTCTGTCAGCTAGGTGTGCTGAGATCATTGTAGATATCCCTTTTTGTCATCTAGGCGTGCTGAGAACCTCAAGGTTACTATGAATACCCCTAACACATGTGCTTCATCATTTTATTCTATAAATATTCCCTCTTTTTTAAATTTATTGCAGGGAAGGCCGACCATGGGATGGGCACTTCCAAATATGACTCAGATGAGACAAAACTTAGTACCAGGGGAGGCACCCCAGAGAAGCGATGCTATCTCTTGTTGCCAGCGGGAACGCCGCTTATGGGAAGGGGGAGGGAACGTGTGTAGGGGACGTAGCCACTATTGAGCACGTGTGGAGGAAGAGGTCTGATTTGATGAACCAGACTGGGAACCAGGAGGAGACCAGCTGTTGGCGACGCGGTGGGAGATATCCAAACATCCACACTTGAAAGTGATCCACCAAATGAGACCGGAATCTGTGGACAGCTTCAGGGAGGGTGGGGATGGATCCAGCGATGGCATCCAAGACAATCGTGTGGATAGTCCACATGGCGATTGCAACCACCAGAGCACGGAGGGAGGGTGGGAGGGGGAGGCCATTGATGAAGCAAACATGTCTCTTGACAGAATGAAGGGATGTGTTTGATCCTGGCCTAGCAGACGTTGGACTTCGCGCCATATTACTTTAGAGGTGGGGCACTTCTCCAGGCGGTGAAACAGCGTTCCATACTGGCCACACACGACACAGGATGAGTTTAAAGCATTAGAGCGCTCAGCTGTATGATACACCCGCCTCAGGCAGCGCCACACATGGGAGCGGACTTGAGGCTGCAACAGAGGATGGTGTGCGTATTTCCAGATAGTTTTTTGGGTCTCAGTGGAATAAGGGATGTCCATCATGTCCAGGTAGTCCACCCTGGATAGGACTTGGGGTCAAATGAGGATCACGCCATCATGGATGGGTAGCCCCTGTACCTCTTGTGTGAACTGAGGAGAGGGGCGGCCTCTTCAGGTTGTATGTCCACTAATACGAATTCTCCACTCTGCGCTTCGCATGGAGAGTAGGATTCTTTTGTAATGGGTTTTGGTCCCGTGAGGACCTGTGGCTGATGTGTGTGATGCGAGGTATTTCATCAGGGAGTGGGGGTTTGATGGATTGTTGAGGACCAAGGCTCGGGAGAAGTTGGAGTGGGCCGCGCGGGACCAGTGTTGGGATGGGAGTGTAGGAGCAGTGACGGCCGCAATCCAGGTGCCCAGGATCTTGGTAGCATGGGCTTTGAAGTCAAGCAGGCCCATGCCACCATGATGATGAGGGCCAAACATGACCTCTAGCCGTACTGGTGGAGGGCGGCCTGACCAAAGCCAACCTTGTAGCAAAGCATACAGGGATTTGAAGAAGCTTGGGGAGAAGAAGATGGCGTGGGCTCCAAACCAGACTTTGGATAGGAACATAGAATTGGCAAGAACAACCCTGCCAGTGAGGGTAGTAGGGTGGGCTCTGAGAGAGGCGATTCGCTTCGTCACGTTGTCCAGTATATGGCACTCCATTACTGTTGACGCGTATCCACCTGCCTCCAACCACACGCCCAGATGGCGTACCGGTCCTATGGTAGGTCGTGGCACAAAGGGGAGCACCAGTGGAGCGGTGTGTTTTGAGTTAGTAAGGCGTGGACGTGGGCGAGCAGATGGGCCGGGTTGGGAACTACTTGCTGGGGCCCAGCAGTTCTGAAACCGACCAAGGAGGATGATTTTGGTTTTGGAGGCGTTCAGTGCCCCATTGCTTACCCGGGAATATTCCTGGATGAGGGCTTCAAGAGCGCGTGCATCTTTGTTATTAGACACCCCCACCACGCAATCATCTGCAAATGCCATCATCTTGACTGGGGTTTGGCCTGGCACATGGACCCCAGTGAGTTGGGCATTCACATTTCACAGTAGTGGGTCAAGGCTGAAGTTGTATAAGAGTGGGCTCAGGGGGTCCCCTTGTCGCAGGCCCCTTTGAGGACGGACTACTTCTGTTAGGAAACCTGGGCCGCGCACTGTAATTGTTACAGATTCTGTGAGCAGCATCACCCAGTTAATGAAGCGGGGAGGTAGGCGGAATTGTTGGAGGCAGGCCCTAAGGTATTCCCAGATTACTCTATCATAGGCCTTTTGTTGGTCCAAGAATATAAGTGCCCCAGAGGCTGTGGACTGATACACATTAGCCACAGAGTGCACGTTATCCCAAATCGACCTTCTGGGGATGAAACCAAATTGTTCTGGAGAGATGGTGGCAGATGCTACAGCCCCTAAAAAGTTAGCCATGATTTTTGTTAAAATTTTGGTGTCTGTGTTTGTTAGAGAAATGAGGCGCCAGTTGGCTAAGTCTGGCCTATCCCCTTTCTTGAAGAGTGTGACTGTAAAGGCCTCATGTCCTCCTGGTATGAGAGCATTTCCAACAGGCTTTGGTTGAGTGAGGCTAGCAGCAATGGGGATATATATTTAAAATATTTTTTGTAGAACTCATATGGAATGCCATCTGGGCCTGGGAATTTTTGATTTAGCGCACCACAAATGGTAGTCCATAATTTGTTCGGAGTAATTAAATTCATTTTTTCAGGTATCAGAAAATGGTGCGGATATGAGCTCTGTCAAGATATTCCGCCATTTCAGCTGGCTGAATTGGTTCAGCTCAGTATAACTTAGAGTAATATCTTTGCATTTCGATTGCCACTTCGGCCAGTGTGTCCACAATAGAATTATCTGATCTTCACACCTGTGTGCAGGCCACGCTCTGGCGTGGTGCAAAATTTTTTTGAAGAAGTATGCAGTGCACTTGTCACCTTTAGTGATGCATGTGGCCCTGTATTGGACACAAACCTGATGTTTGTGTTGCCTTTCAAGTGCGTTGAGGTGGGCGGCTGCCTCCGCCCGCTTCTGGCCCCATGCAGGGCTATATCCTGAGGCTGGAATGTTGGACTCCAAGTGGGCCAATTCTGCCAGTGCGCGCAATATAACCGCTGATGTGGCTCGTGAGCGTCTGGATGAGAGATGGCGATAGTGGTGGATGGTGTCTTCTTTGAAAGTTGCCCATGTGGAAATGGGGTCAGCGCAAAACGGTGCAACAAATGATTTTGCCAAAGTTGCCTCTTCCACCCATGTGGAAAATCCTGGCGACGCGAGCTCTGGGGGGCGGATTTTGCACCAATGTGGGGCCTTTGCAACTGTGATGGGTAAGTGGTATGTTATCAAGACCAGTCAGTGGTCATAGAATTCCATTTTCGTTGTTTTGAAGTGGGAGATGTGGGGTTGGAATTTTGCCAGCACTAGAATAAGGTCGATGCGGGTCATGGACCTTAATTGGCTGTTGTGGATGTGGGGACGCGTCATATTTTTGAGCAGTGGGGCATGTCATGGCAGCGCATCCATTAACCCAAGGGTGGCTTTAGAATGCATAGTTCTACGTGACCCTGTGGGGCGTGGGGTGAGGGTGGCCACTGGTCCGTTGGTGAGGTTAGCCAACAGTTCATGTCACCAATTAGGAAAGAATTGGGGGTTAGCGGGAGGGATTTGACCGACGAGAAAAATTCCTGACGCTCTTGTGCACCATTTGGGGCATAAATGTTGACGATTGTGTGTGCAACATCGGCCCATGAGAAGGTGACAACGAGCACTCAGTCATTTAGGAATGTTTCTGAAGATGTAAATTTGAAAAAATTGTTTTTCAGAATTAGCACCCCACAGTGCTTCAACCAAAAGGATAGGATGGTAGGAGCATTGTTTTCCAAGCTTCCTTGGAACCTCGTGGACAGTGGGTTTCCTGGATGGCCAGGCTATCCTTGGGTAAATTGTTTTGTAAAAACTCAGTTTCCTAGCCTGGGACGGGGAGGCCTTGAGTCTGGCGATATTCAGAGTCCCTAGAGTGAAGGTTTCCCCCATCGCACCTTAGGTGCGAGGGGTGGGGCCCCTGAGCCCTTAGCCTCTTCCAGGTCCCCATGGGCTTTCACAGCAGCACGGGTATTAGCAGCAATGCTATCCGGGGTTTTTGTTAATTTTTGTGGAAAGAGTTGCATTGGCTTTGGCCTTCACTTTTTGTTTTCCCGACGTCAGACGAATTTTTTGCGGTGCAGATAAGTTTGGTGCACTGTCAAGTGGGGCAAAAATTTTTTTTTGGTTGGGATAGGTCCCAAGTTGGTTTTGACCGGGGCTTGGGTGCAGCAATTGGGTGAGATTGAATCTCCCATTGGATCCTCAGATTGAGTGGTCCATTCGGCATGGGCCTCCCAATCTGATTGGGTGATGGATTCCCAAGTTGTTTCTACCGTGAAGGTCTCCATGTCCTCCTGGCGTTGTGAGTGTGGGATATTGGTGGTGACCTTGGCCGCTTCCTTGGCTGCAGTCCTATGGGCCTGCTTGGCCTTCTTCTGCTCCTGTGGGGAGATGGGCTTTACCAATAGGTAGCAGCCTTGTGCTCCCCATGGGAAAGCCTCCTTGGTGCTTACGGTTGGTTCATAGTGCGCCTCTCCACTGGCCATGGCCGCTGAGGGGTGCTCTTGGAATGTGACGCCCTCTTTGATGGGGCACGCGTGCGCCTTATGGCCAAATGCATCACAGTGGGTGCAAATGGGGGGCACGCTGTCCATGGTTACCCAGAATGGGTGGGTGGTGTGCCCTGCAATGTCAATAAAGGTGGAGTGTGGGATCTGGGTTAGGTCCTTCGCAATATCCTCAGTTGGGGTCAGAACTGCGATGGCTTTGCTGGTGCACAGGTGTGGCATCAGCGTGAAATGTTGCATTTTGAAAGATTGTATTTTGCCATATATAGCGAGACCATCTTTCAGGTGTTGCTCCAAAATGTCACGTTTTACCGTTGTAGGCAAAAAGTCAAACGTGAGGAAAATTTGGTTTGATTTTGTCCATCTGGTGCATTTAGTTTTGACAACCCATTGCCCTTCGGGGGATGTCAACCACTATGCGCACCGCTGCAGCCTCATCTGCTGCTATTTTGCTTTCGAAACCTAGGTCCAGCCAACCATGTGACATGGAGTGAGGTGCAACATACACCACAGTCGGGAAAATTTTGTGTACATCTTCACAAAATTTTTCCCATAGGGCCGTTTTTTGGATGTCCAGATACACATGGACTCCAAATTCCACCGACGAGAGTGGCTGGGAATGTGGTGTGTTGATGTACTGGTTGCATCGTGCTTGCCACGTGAGTATCTCCGGGGAAATTGTGACCGCTGGTTTTTTTAGATTTTTTTCTTTTCCACCAGATTCTCCGGGGCGTTTTCGAATGCTAGAGGCCACGGGCCTTCTGCCTGCTTCTCTTGCCTTGCTTGCCCAACTGCTCCCAGACATGGGCGCAGACTAATCTCCTCTATGAGATTATCAAACTAGATTTAGTCTTGAATTGAATGGGTTGCAAAAGTGTTTGCAACGAGAAAGAAAAGTTATAAATATTCCCTCTTTCTACTAATAAAAAACACCTTAGTACTGTGAATACTTTATTGTTTTCAATTGTTGATTGTTTACTTCAAATTGAAGTTGTGAATAAGTACTTCTTGTTTAAGTGTCAACGCCAGTGAGGTCAAAGTCACTTGAACCTTTATAGTGCCAGAGTAGGGCCAAAGCTACCCAATTATCCAAACTCAACTAGGCTAATTGTCTTCATACAATTAGAATTTTTGTATTTATTCCCAGAGTCAGTAGTTAAGCAAACCTGTGCACCAGTGAAACCCCCGCGGTTTTTACATGGGTATTATTCAATTTCTGCTCTGCAAAATGCAGTCATTTTGTAGTAATGTCCAAATGACTAGCAAGTTGCTTGTTTTGTTGTTCAAGAAGTTGCATTTGACTAAACGTTCTGTCAAACAGGTTCATAACGTCATTCCACTACTGAAGAAACACATCCTGTTCTTTGAGCACCAGTCTAAAGTGAGTTTGAGTTCCTCATATTTGGTTAGAGCAGTGTTTTGTGAAGATTCCCCAGCAAAGCAAGCCTGATGTAACATGGTCAGCAACTGGATATAAAAATTTGAAGTTGTCGATCAATGAGCCCCCTGTAGTGAGCACCGCTGTTATAATTTTTGGCTATACTTTAAAGATATGCCATAAGGGTTGAACATGTCAAACCCACCAAACAACGGATGGACAATGTGAGGATTGTCAGTCCTCCAAATACGCTTGAAAATGTAATAAAATATGGAGCAATTTTCCAACAACACTTTTATTTATTTAAGAAATACAGCGTTCCTTGCTGTTCAGCTCCCTCAAAATTAATTATAATCTTCTATTTCAATCGCCTCACCTCACTTAAATATCAGCAACTTTAGATTATATCGTTCCCTTGGCTTAGACTATTTTGTTCTGCCATATTCTCATTGATTTTTGGGATGGTATTTTTAAATTCATTAACACCTTAGTTTGAGGCGACTAAATAATATTCATCAATTGTCAACGTTGCCTTATCACCTTACTTAGAGGCGATCCAATAATAACCCATTATAACCCAATATTGCCTCATCTAAAGGCGCTTGAATCCTCATAAAGAATAATCCTAGTCAGTGGATTCTCACCAATATGCCGTAGCTCTTCTGGGCTTATTATCCAGTCATATCAAAATCTTGACATTAACTAAAATGATTAGTGAGTTCCATATGAACAAAACTCATGCCTCTTTGATTCAGGCGGGTTAACACATCTTTTATCTCATCAATAAGCTGACAATTTACCAATAAGCATTCAGTTTATAATGCCAAACTGGGAGACAGAATGGTAGAATTGGAGGAGCTATGTTTATAGTGTCTCTGATAACTGCAAATGGCAGAGTAATTCCTGATGATGAAACACCGCTACTTGAAGTAGATGGTACAAGATGGGATGTACAAAGTATTGCAGATAGTGTTCCATACGTCCAGCTCCAACATGTTCTATATCAAGAAAAGATCTCTAAGGTAATATCATCATAGGGGCTGGATTGCAAGAGCCCATATTCTATTAGAGAAGCCTTCAAGGACAAAAGCCCTGGATAAGAGGAGCTGGAGAGCTTCAGCGAAGTCAGATACATGTAAGTTGTACTGTTCAGCAGATGGAGCATGTATGGTCACGTCCATCAATGGGGGGAATAGATTATTGCAGTTAACAATCTATCTCCTACATGCATATTGATTGCTCAGTCGCTGAGATGGGCGGCTTCATGATCTGAGGTATTTTCTTAAGCTGAATCATTGTTGTCCATTGTTGCTTTAATTTTTTGCTTTTTTTATCTTTATAATTTCACTATGAGCTTGGGGTGTACCTGGCAGTGAGCACCAAATTTGTTGGGATCATGGGTGTGCTACAACATATACCTTAAAAAATTATTAGCCAGGTGACCCAAAGCTTGAGGGTGTTGGATAATACCTGTGTGCTTCTTTTAGTTAAGAATTTTTATAGCAGATATTCTTTCTGGTGATGAAATTCCAAAAAATTTACAATTCTAGCTTAAAATTGAGAAAAGGGAGAAAAAAGCAAAATTTATAAGCTTATTAGCCACAATATAAAGGAAATTGGGAAGATGTCCCAGTAAAAATCCAAGCATCCCAAGTTTAGATTTATAATTGCATATGGATTAGGGATTCTGCAGCAGACCAACTATCTTGATCAAATAGGCTTCGCTCACCACATGTACCAGGTTTGAACCCCAAGATTAGATTGTTCCTAGGGAGCAATAGTTGATCACATAAGTTAGTGTGATACCTGACTTCAAGATTCGTCCAATTTTGTCAGGGATTATCCTTGAGATAAGTTTGGGCTATATGGTTGGATCAGGATTGATTACTGTCAGCCAACACATCCAAGTATACCATTCAGGAGGAATCCTAATAAGGTTGCTGCTGATATAGGAACTTGTCATTGTTCTGAGGAGCTTTGACTGTATATACTTTGGCAGATTCAGGTGGGACATTTGGGGTTATAATAGAAAAGGTAGAGTGCACCATCTCTACTATGCTCCATTTTTTCCCTAATTGTACTGGCCCTTTTGAACGTAATAAACACAACAATCAGGTCATTTGTTGCAATAAGCACAGAGCGTCCGCAATCAGTGCAATTTACCCTATAGGGTCTGCAACCTTGATTATCATAAAAAGGACCATGATGATAGTTGGACTGTTGGCAGTTGGCATAAGCAGGCCAAGGTCGGAAGTTGGGCTTCTGGTGTGTTTAACTTGACTGATGGTGAAGCGCATAGTTGTAGTAAGTCCAGGGTTACTTGGCGGATTAAAAACAGTGTTTGGATGATTCACATGAATAAAAAGGCCAATGACGGTTGCTAAGGACATACAATCTGTATTAGGCGAAGTAAAGGTGGCTGATAGATGATGCTGAAATTGAACAATCTTAAGCAGGGTTACATATCCTGCAAAGCTGGAGCCATGGCGTTTTAAAGTTTGCAGTATGGCTTCACAACAGAAATTATTACAATTCCCATATCAAATTTGGACAGAGTCCCTTTTTTAATTAACACAAGCTCTATCATTGAAAATCAGTCAGAGAATTCAATGAGCGTCTCATTATTTTGAAACTCAATGGTCAAAAACTCAGTCTTCTGCTTAAACATTTTTGTTCTGCCTAAAAAAAACGCAGCACATTCTCCTTCACCTCTTGGTATTTATCAGAGATTCTTGGAAGATAGCAGGTGACTTTGTCAACGCTCCTGACATCCAGGGCGGATATCAGCAATTAGCCTTGTGCTGATCCAACGCTCCTTCTACCGCAAATTCAAGTCATTTAGAGTACTCATGTATGTTTCCCTTATAGTTGAATGGAAGCAGCTTATCAATACAGAACTCCTCCATCTGCTCATAACTGTAAGCCTTTGTAGCATAAGGAGGAATTGGTGAAGGTCCATAGGCAGAATCTTAATGATGAGCTGGCTTAGTAAGCCCAACGGTGCATGGCTCGTCTGCTGCTTTAGGGGTAGCGTGGGTCTTCTTGGTTGGCAGTACAACCATTACCTGGGGGAATCAGTTTGTTGGAGCATAATTGTCCCTGGATCTACCATCATAGGTTGAGTAGCTCATGTTTCCCACGTGTTCAGTGAAAAGCTCCTTAGCTTGGTATCCAGCCCATATTCACCATAATAAAATTTTTCCCAAGTGCCACCTTATTGTTCTTCCAATTCCCAATGGGGGTGCTGAGGGTAGGAGTGCTTTTCTTCTTCCGCTTCTCACAGTGAAATCATTCAGTAGTGTCATCCAGGCGATTTGAAAATTGCCTTTTTTGTTGTCCAAGAATCCATAGTTATCTGAACGCGTTTTTGAGTTGGTCCATTACGTTTCTATGTCTTATATGAGCTCATCTTGCTGCTTGAGCACCACATCCAAAGCATGTTTAGATATCCACATGTTTGGCTAGTGCGGCATTAATGAAGATTCCTTGTTGGTGCAAGCCCATTGTGACATGGCTGGTGACTGGAGAATTTTTTGTGGTGGTTGTTTAATGGGCCCCATGTAATGAGCACCACTTCTAATTTTTATATTTTTAAATTTTTAAATTTATTGCGAGGAAGGCTGACCATGGGATGGACACTTCCAAATTTGACCCAAAAGAGACAAAACTTAGTAACAGGGAAGGCACCCCAGAGAAGCGAAGCTATCTCTTGTTGCCAGCGGGAACGCCACTTATGGGAAGGGGAGGGAACGTGTGAGGAGGCCGTAGCCACAATTAAACATGTGTGGAGGAAAGGGTCTGATTTGATGAACCAAACTGGGAACCAGGATGAGACCGCTGTTGGTGACATGGTGGGAGGTATCCAAACATCCACGCCTGAAAGTGGTCCACCAAATGAGACCAGAATCTGTGGACAGCTTCGGGGAGGGTGGGGGTGGAGCCTGCGATGGCGTCCAAGACAATTGTGTGGATAGTCCACATGGCGATTGCAACCACCAGAGCATGGAGGGAGGGTGGAAGGGGGAGGCCATTGATAAAGCAAACATATCTCTTGACAGACTGAAGGGATGTGTTTGATCCTGGCCCAGCAGACGTTGAACTTCGCGCCATATCACTTTAGAGGTAGGACACTTCTCCAGGAGGTGGAACAGCGTTCCATACTGGCCACACACGATGTAGGATGAGTGTAAAGCGTTAGAGCGCTCAGCCGTATGGTACACCCGCCTCAGGCAGCGCCACACATGGGAACGATTTGAGGCTGCAACATGGGATGGTGTGCGTATTTCCAGATAGTTTTTGGGTCTCAATGGAGTAAGGGATGTTCATCATGTCCAGGTAGTCCACCCTGGATAGGACATGGAGCCATGTGGGGATCACGCCATCATGGATGGGTAGCCCCTGTACCTCTTGTGTGAACTGAGAAGAGGGGCGGCCTCTCTGGGCTGTGTGTCCACTAATACGAAATTTACACTCAGCGCTCCGCATGGAGAAGAGGATTCGTTTGTAGTGGGTTTTAGTCCCATGAGGACCTGTAGCCGATGGGTGTGAAGCCAGGTATTTCATCAGGGAGTGAGGGTTCAATGGATTGTTGAGGCCCAAGGCGCGGGAGAAGTTGGAGTGGACCATGCGGGACCAGTGTTGGGAGGGGAGAGTAGGGGCGGTGACAGCCACAATCCAGGTGCCCAGGATCTTGGCAGCATGGGCTTTGAAGTCAAGAAGGCCCATGTCACCATGATGATGAGGGCCAAACATGACCTCTAGCCGCTTTGGTGGAGGGCGGCCTGACCAAAGCCATCCTTGCAGAAGGGCATACAAGGATTTGAAAAAGCTTGGGGAGAAGGGGATGGCGTGGGCTCCAAACCAGACTTTTGGAGAGGAGCATAGAGTTGGCTAAAACAACCCTGCAAGTAAGGGAAGTAGGGTGGGCTCTGAGGGAGGCGATGCGCTTCATTACGTTGTCTAGAATATGACTCTCCATTACTGCTGTTGCGTACATGCCTGCCTCCACCCACACGCCCAGATGGCAGACTGGCCCTATGGTAGGGCGTGTCACGAAGGGGAGCACAAGTGGGGCGGTGTGGGGTGCGCTGGGATGGCGAGCACGTGTGCGAGCAGATGGGCCAGGCTGGGCACTTGTTGCTGGGACCCAGCAGGTTTGATACCAACCAAGGAGGATGATTTTAGTTTTGGAAGCGTTCAGTGCAGCGTTACTTACCCAAAAATACTCCTTGATGAGAGCTTCAAGTGCGCGTGCATCTTTATTATTAGACACCCCAACCACACAGTCATCTGCAAACGCCATCATCTTGACTGGGGCTTGGCCTGGCACATGGACCCCAGTGAGTTGGGCATTCACGTTTCAAAGTAGTGGGTCAAGGCTGAAGTTGTATAAGAGTGGGCTATGGGGTTCCCTTGTCGCAAGCCCCTTTGAGGGCGGACTACTTCCGTTAGGAAGCCAGGGCCACGTACTGCCATTGTTGCAGATTCCATGAGCAGCATCACCCAGTTGATGAAGCGAGGGGGTAGGCGGAATTGATGGTGGCAGGCCCTGAGGTATTCCCAGTTTACTCTATCATAGGCCTTCTTTTGGTTTAAGAATACAAGTACCCCAGAGGCTGTGGACTGGCATGCATTAGCCACAGAGTGCACTTTGTTCCAAATTGACCTTCTGAGTATGAAACAAATTGTTCTGGGGAGATGGTGGCAGATGCTACAATCCCTAAACGGTTAGCCATGATTTTTGTTAAAATTTTTGTATCCGTGTTAGTTAAAGAAATGGGGCGCCAGTTGGCTAAGTTTAGCTTGTCCCCTTTCTTGAAGAGTGTGATGGTGAAGGCCTCTTGTCCTCCTGGTAGGAGGCGCGTTTCCAGAAGGCTCTGGTTAAGTGAGGCAAGCAGCAGTGGGGATACATATTTGAATTACTTTTTATAGAATTCATATGGAATGCCATCTGGGCCTGGGCATTTCTGGTTTGGTGCACCGCGGATGGCTGTCCAAAAATTTGTTTGGAGTAATCAAATTCATTAATTCTGGGTATCAGGAAATGTAGCAGATGTGGGTTTGGTCGAGAAATTCCGCCACTTTGGCCAGTTGAATTGGATCAGATCAGTATAACTCGGAGTAATAATTTTGTGTTTTTATGCCACTTTGACTGGCATATCTGTGATGAAATCATCCGATCTTCACACCTGTGTGCAGGCCACACTCTGGCGTGGTGTGAAATTCTTTTTAAAAATACACGGTGCACTTGTTGCCCTCTGTAATGCTTTTGGCCCTGTACTGAACACAAACCCAATGTTCGTGTTGCCTTTCAAGCGCGTTGAGGTGGGCGGCTGCCTCCACCCACTTCTGGCCCCATGCAGGGCTGTATCCTGTGGCTGGGATGTTGGACTCCAGGTGTGCTAACTCTGACAGAGCGCGCGCGATGACAGCTGATGTGGCTCGTGAGCATACCACTTCTAATTTTAGTGATATAGTTACTAATCGCCATAAGGTTTGCACAGGGACAGGCCCAAAGAGCAATGGACGAACAATATGGAGATCTTTGGTCCCCAAGAAAAACTTAATAAATTTCAATAATAGCACAAAGCAATAGCTTTGGTGAGACCACTATATCTTTTAATATATATAACAGATTCTATCAGCTTCATGATTTCAATTTATTTCTCTAGCATGTTTGTAACACTTATATATTCATGAATTTGGTTGATTCCAACCCATTGGTTTAGGCTATATTTGTCCATAATATACTAATTGGTTTAGCCTTATAGCTGAGAGGCTCTGGCAGAATCTATCATTATTGCTTTTGCCATTGCCTTATAGCCTTATTTCAAGGCGATCTAATACTTATGCTTTTGTTACTAGGTTTGACGAATGTTACCAATACACCACAGCTATTAGAGCTTATTTTCCAGTCATATCATTTTCTTAACAGTTGGCAATATCTAAAAATTTGGTCATAGCGGATCGAGGCACTAAATTATTACTAATACTGATTCAGATCTGACCTTCCTGGCTGTATTGGTATCAAATTCTTTGGAAAGGATTTTTATTCCGCCACAAAACTGAACTTGACATGATGATAACTCCTCCAGAGATTAGCAGGTTGTGCCCACAGACAGGACAAGTATAGTTAATCCTATTTCATATTAAAAGGCTTTCTCACACCTGAGCTTTTCAGAAATTTAGCTCATTTTTACCAGCAATGCAGAAAAGTGGCATATGAGGATTTCTGAGCCCAAGAGCGACTTAATAAAGTTTTTTGTCAGTTAATAATTTATTTTGCCTAGCATAACATGAACTGGCAGTGGGAACCTCATGATGGGAAAAAGTTGCCATAAACCTCTACTGGCAGTGAATTCTGATCACCAAACCTCGTGAGACACCTCCCAAATTTTCTGCACCAACTCCTGGGTGGTGAGCAAATGAGGAAGTGTGATGAAACGATTCAAACTGTTCATCCCAATTTGACCCAGAACTTGGATTCCAAAGAATTTAAGTCAAAACGCCTGAGGGATTACTGACTAATATTGGCGCAGAACCAGAATTTTGCCTGCTCTGAGCTATGATTTTGGCTTGAAAGAGCTTCAAGCTTGGCCAGAAGAGGGCTTCCCAAGGTGCATGTTGAATTTTGGTCTTCTTCAGATGGCTGGTTATTCTTCTGAGGGATTGTGGAGTTTTAAACGTCTATTGTATGAAGCAATAGACCAGACAGTGACTATAGTTAGAATAAACTCCTTTGTAATAGCACTTGAAAGTTGTCTCTCCTGTTGTTACTTGTACGATGGCACGCTGCCCTTGATCTCACTGATCCCAAGTAAATACTCGACTTGGTACAACTTTTATTTATTAAACACAAAAAGCTTATAAGTTAAACTATAAACTAATGGCAGTAGTTGAATGTTGTTTATTAGCATCAACTTGAAGGTAATTTATAGGGCTTGATGTTCACCACATCTTACTCATGACGTCTCATTTTCAATGGCACTTGGCCAAAGGAACACATAAAATTTTCATTTGAGGGTCTACAAATACTTTGACTCAGGGCATCTTGCTCAGCCTCAGGGTCAGTGTAAACAATGTCATCATTCTCAAGATGGCATTTTGGATGCATCTGGAAATAGCTGAACTGATTATCTTTCACAAGCAATTGGCAGCCCATACCAAGGTGATTTGTATCACTAATTAGTAATTAATTCAATCAAAAATTCGACCAACATTAAAAACTAATTTTAACATAGACCAACAAAGCCCACGTGCCTGAGTCATTAAGTCAAAACTTAATTTAAGTCTGATCTTCCTACAAAGCCCTCGCCCATGTCATCATAGTCAAATATTATTAAGTGAAATCTCTAGGCCACGGATCCTAAGCTTTGCATAAGCTTAGAATATACCTGA
>JAKSZP010003459.1:0-27791 GCA_022478985.1 Massospora cicadina | reverse complement strand
TGGATTTTTGGTATGGCCAGGAAAAAAATGGAGGGTGAGCCTCAGTATCAATTTGGTGAATTACCCCAGACATTTTTCTGTAGTTACTTGGTCCCAAAAAAAAGTATGGCATGCTCCTAAAGGAGGTCTTCAACAATATGGCTTTGTTAGGGGTAAGATTATCTCCAATTTTGCTTTTTACCAGAGTTATGGTGGGTAGGGGACCAAATCCTAAATCTTGTAATAAGCCAAAAAAGCTCAGATTGGTGATATTCTCAATGGGACATAGTTTTACATAAATGATAGTGGCATTCTGAGGGACTTGGAGGGTATGATTCGTTAAATTCCCTAATAAGATGGAGATAGATTTTCTATAGGCGGGATCTAAAATACCTGGGTAGGTCAACGCTTCTTTGATTGAAGCATTTGGGTGTTCACTTAACTCTAAAATTTGATTAGGAGGGGTGAGAATCTGGATCCCCATATCCACAATAACTTGTGGGCCAGAGGGCATTGTGATAGGATGTGGGGCATATAGAAGGATCCCATATTTGGCATTTACTGCCTCTGGGGTAACTTAGTTTTTCTCCCTAGGACTTGGTATTTAATTTTGCAAATGGAAGACGGGTATTCAAGGAGGCATGTTCAATTTTTGGTGCTCCTTTTTTAACGATATAGAGCTCAAATATTAACAGGATTTATTAACCTAGTAGGGAAAGGTATTTTTCTTTATGTTGATGATGCAGTTAAACTCCCGCATCATTTGGACCCCAATAAGCAACTCATGAGTATTGTTTTCTAAAGCAATGGTGGGGCAGTAATTAAAAGTTTCCCAAATCAAAGGGGTAAGGCAGAATATGCTCTTATCGCCTTAGTTGAATGATCACTGCCATCACATAAACTCCATGAATTAAGTCAGGAGTCATTTTTATCTTTTGGATATATCGGGAGGAAATAACTTTAACTGAGGATCCAGTGTCAATTATTGCCAGGACTTTAACCTTATATATGACTACCTCAACTCAAGCCACTAAAGATCCAAACTGGGAATCAATAGCAAGTAAACTGTCATTAAGGATTTGTAACAAAGCAAGAGGAGGATTCTGCTGTGGCCAAGCTCAGGATTTTTCAATGCTTTTAAAAGTTTTATCTTCCAGTGTTTGGCTTTTCATAGAAGATCTGACCGCCACAATATATTCGGTTAACTGCTCAACATAGAATTAAAAAAGCTGGAGATTTTTATTTCTTTGAATAGAAAAAGACAACTTTTCCTCCTACTCAATCTTACTTAGAGAAAATTTTACAAGAAAAAAGAGTTTATTTTACCAAAGCTATCTGGCCATGCCCATTTTCCTAAAAATGTCTGAGGATCCACCGCCTGCTGCTCCAATGTGGGGTAGTGGTGCTCCACCACCTAGGATTTTCCACCTTGCGGGCAAATGCATTTGCACAGGGTTGAATAGCCATCACTTTCTTATGGACATTTTGTCCCCCCACAGGACTTATGCTTTTCCTGGCGCGCATCCACCCTTCTCACCCCATCCTCTCGCCCACCCTCATTACACTATCCAATTTTGCCTATGAGTCAACTATGGGCGTTTATTCCAGTATGTCAACAAGGCAATTATTGAGTTGACCACTGCTGCATTTTTTCCAGCTGGCTTCATCAATTTCCGCCAGTTCAAGGGCTATTTTGACATAGGCTTTCTGATGGAGGAGGATGCTGCAGCAGCGGCTTTAACTCCCCTCATTTATAAAGTTACTCCCATCCCTACTAACCATACTCACCCTCCCTACAGACGCCACAATGGTGGTGTCCTTTGCATCGCTCCCATCTCACCTCCTACCCCAGACTTTATATGATCAGCTGATGGTGGTGCTTTTGGCTTATGGGACGCGGCCCAGACTTGTCTTCACCATTACTTCTAGTGCATAGCGCATTGCTGCACCTTGTGCCACTGCCACCATTATCCCACACCACCCTTCCATAGCCCAACAAATCCCCTTATGCTTGAATTGCAGCGGTGCCTGAGCATTCCTTTTCAGGCTTGAGTGGATAATGGTCGCCAAATTTATCCTTTATGTTTTTGACTTGATTATTAAAAAAATCCTGCCCAAGCCACTTCCTCTGGTGTGGCTCCTGAGCCATATTCAGCAGAATCCAAATGGGACGTTTTATTGCCCCATCCCACTTAACATTATTGTTTGATGGGCTAGAGTGGGAAATTGGCCCCATTAAATCACCTGCCCACATTAACCCACCCAATTTCACCCACACCAATCAGAGTCAAGCCTGGACCACCATTTGCACCCAAGCAGCCCATTCAACTCCTACCCACCTGAATTCTCCATCCACTATTCTTATGAACCAAAATGCATGGGACCTATTGGCCAAATTTGACAAATCAGGTAACGTTATCACAAATGAGGAATCCAGTGAACTTCTTGGCCAACTCAATTATGGTTGAGCCAAATTTTACAATTCTGATTTTGACTAATCCCATCCCCCAAGAAATTTACTCCTAAACCCAATTCTTATCCCCTATCAAAGTGACCACCAGCTTGCCTTTGCAGCAGGGGCCTCACCTCATTGCCCAAACCTATGCAAAGCAGTGGCCCAATCCTTTTCTCAATACCATCAAGCACTGAGCACAATCAACTTCCCCCCTGATTTCCAAAAAGCAGCACAGGAGGAAATCACCAAATTTTATAAAGATGCTGAAGATGCGGCCAAGCATGTGGCAAAACTAGAAGATTTTGACCCTTATGCTAAATTCACCCGCCAGAATATTACCAAATTTTCCCAACTCCCTGATGCCTGTATCCAAGCTGAACATGATGTTGCAGAGTTAGTTAGAGATCTTCCAAGCTGATCTTGAGGTAATTAACCATTATTTCACACTCCTCCAACCCCACCACACTGATGCCCAACGCTCTTGCCCTCAGCTTTATCCGCTTTGACAACCAATATGCATCTCTCATAAAAGATATGCCTGAAGGTGAGCTTCCCAACCATCCCTTCACCTCCGCCATGGTGTGTTAGCAGTACTCCGCTCTCTGCCTGGTTAAAGGTTTTCATTTTTGTTTTGTTGCCCCATTTTTTGAGCTTTATTGCTTTAAATTGGTAATGTTTATCCCCTGGTAAGCATTCCTCAAATAATTATTTTAATAACTATGTTAGCTTATTATTTTATCTTTAGTTTAAACTATTGCTTGATATACATAATTTTAGGTTAATTAAAAATATATATATATATATAGGCATAGATTTTTAAAATTATATAAGATAGAGTATAATTTGAGCCTATTTAAATTTTTAAAATGATTTTATTAACATTGTATGTATTTAATTCACTGTCTGATCATAGTCACTATTTAACCAATCAGAATTGTTCTAACAATTTAATGCAATGCCTAAGCATAGGCACTGGCTATTAGATTAATAGTATCATATATACATACACACATACTTTCTATATATATATATATATATATATATATAAAGCTAGATTGTGGTATTGCCTGGCATTGCTTAGATAAATAAACAAATGACTCAATTTAAGTATTTTGGATTTTATATCATAGATAAACTACTAAACGCTTAGCCAAAACCATCATACCACATCAACCTTTCAATACCTGATTGGTACACCTAAACTAAACTTAATGAAACAACCAAAAACCACTATCAACTACTGAAACCAATTAACTTATTGAATCAAACAATCATTAACCACTTACTAGAACCATCAAAATTATTAAGCAACCTAAAACCACCAATTAATTGCCAGAACATATAACTATTAAAATTTACCAATTATCTAACTGCTCAACTATAACAATATACTGATTACCATTAAAAATATAAAATTTTCATATCTTACAAATAAAACTTTCTATATACTGCTATGAAAATGGTTAAACTAATAAAGAAAACTTTGTGGACGTGCAAGCAACAACTTGGTAAATTTACATCAAAATTGAATAAATGATATAGGAACACATATGTTACAAACAAAGAATCAAATAAAAAACGTCATCTCTCTCTGCTCAGCGTAACTTTCTGAGAAAATTAATTCAGAAAATTAAAAGAAAACACTTAATTGCACACCAAAGTCTTGCTCCAATGTCATTGGATCCCCTGCCAACTGTACCAGCATGGGGTAGTGGCAAAACTCACCTCTCCATTTTCCATCTGACAGGAAAACGCGCTCAGACTAGCTCACCCAGTCATTCCAAACCCTTGGGATGATTCATTCCTCCCAAGGATCTCAATGCCCATCTCACCCAAACCCAAGCAGTGCCCACTGCCCCCTGGTGCTCCCCTGGAGCAATATGCATTTTAGCCTTAGGGTCAAATATGGGAAATTCTTCCCCTACGATGACCAAGCCATTATCAAAATGGCTCAGGCGGTGATGACACCAGCCTGTTTCATTGACTTCCGCCCCTATAAGGGGTACTTTGATCTTGGCTTCCCCTGTGAAGCTGATGCAGCCACTGCAGCAACGGTGCCACTAATATCCAATAGTATTCCCCTTCCAACAGCTTGGACCCAGCTCCCAACGGACACCACCTTGGTGGTCCAGTTCACTGGTTTGCCCACCCACCTATCCCCCCCAAAAGTGCTCCACCAGGAGCTGATGGAAGGTTTGGCAGCCTATGGCGCCAACCCCATCTTACAATTTGTGGTCCCAAATGGGGCCACATGCCTCTCTGGGCCTCAAGCATATGCCACAATCAGCCCTAAATTTACAAAAATTTCTTTGGAAATTTCCCCTCAAGCCATATCCCATCTGCCCCCAACCATCCGTTCTGGGCCTATGTTGAGGGTGGATGGACAATTTGTTTATCCTGTTTCGAGTTAGATCACATGAAATGCAAATGCCCATACTCAGAAACTTCCACCAATGCTGAAAGTTTGCCTGATGCCCACCAATCTGCTGCCCACCCTGTGCCAACTCTGACATGGGGTATGATCCTACCTTCCCCTCCTCCAATGCCTGATGCTGCAGCTGCACCTACAGCCACCAATCAGCACCCAACTTGCCCCAATGCCATAAATAATTCATCCAACCGAACATCAGATTGGATCCCAGTTTGATCTCATGTATCCGCAAATGAATCAAACAAACCTCAACTGTACGCTGATTCCCCAATTCAATTCAACCAAAATCCATGGGAATTATTGGATGAAATCAACAAATCAGTTAATGTCATTGAAGAACTGATGCTGCAACTCGAGCAGCTCTGTAATGCAGAATGGGATGCAAAATCCCGCCTCAGAAATATGTACCACAACCTAATGCCAAACCATTCTACAGCAACCACCAGTATACAGTAGAAGCAGCCGCCACACCAGATTGCTGTCCACTTCGCAAAGCTGCTGCCAAATCTGTGGCTGCACTCTTAGGAGGAATTCCACCTCCTGTCATCCCCAAAAATCTTACTGCACAAAGTAAGATCAACATGAAAACTTTACACAAAAACGTCACTGAAGCCATCCAGAACGTGGTAACAGTAGCACGGAATCTGAAAGCAAAACTAATCCAAAACAACATTGCCATGTTCATTAAATTCCCAGATGCCCGCCTCAAAGCTGAAGACACTTTGGGCAAATACATAGTTGGTATAATGATGGCTGGCAACTATTTGGAAGTTCCAGTCATCAAGAATAATGAACCTCATGCTGCCAATACCCCCACACCCTTACTATCTGCCTTAACATGCACCCTACTCTGGGATGAGATGAATGCGGCTGATGATGAGCCCCCCAATCCCCCCTCCCCATCCACCATGGAGGGATAGCAGTATTCGCTGCCCACCTGGTTGGATATTTTGTTAGGTATGATTCAAATGATTCATCCATTTTGGGCGTTTCATTTGAATCATTATTTTTTTATTATGATTTTTAGTTTTAGTTTGGTAATGTCCGTCCCCTGGTCAGCTTACCTCAGTTATATAAAAAAATCAAATAAAAATAATCATTTTTACTTTCTTTTCTTTACCTCACAATTTTATCTGACTGAATGTTTACATTTTTATATAAAAACTTCCCTAAAATACCTGTCATGGAGCGTTTTGATAAGTATATTTAGACTGACTGAAACTCTGGGTGAGTAAACATTTAAAACCAAAGTCAGAATGCCGCAGGCACAGCCATCCATAATGACTCGTTAAAAATGAATAAACTGGCCACAAAGACCAGCCAGGGGGTGTTTAAAAGCGGAAACATCCCTTTTTATAAAAAATTGAAGACCAAAATGTTGGGTTGGTTTGGTTGTTTTTTAAAATTTTAATCTTTAAAATATAAAATGGGGATTTTGAAAAAATAAAGCAGCAGTGGTTCCTGTTGGGGACCACTGCTTATAAGCTCGCTGGGGAAAATTGAGATGCATGCACAACTACTTATGGGAATAAATTCAAAACAAGCTGTTGGATTGGGTTCCTGTACCTAATTGCAACTGACTTAAGCCCAGACTGCTTAGCTTAATTCATTCCAGGCTCATTTTTCAAATTTATTTTTTCCATTGCATGCATCCATTTGCTATGGTGACGACGTTTTGGGCTTTCAGCTGGTTGCGCCCAGGGCCAAGCCACATATGGCTGGATCCCGTTGGTGGGGAAGGGGTTGACCACCCCATACCTGTTAGGGGGGTGTGTGACATCAACACAATGGCTGGATCTCATTGTGTTTTAGGTGTTTCATGCAATTTTACTAACTCCTGGCAGATTCTCAAAATGTTTTCCACAAGCTTGATGGAGGATAATGCTGGGAGAGGCACTGCAACCATCATGGGGTATGCTGTGACCCACCTCTCATCCACCACATGGTCCATATCACACTAGGTGGTGAGATGCACATGTGCAGGCCTCCACCCCTTTTTTGAGCAGAATAGGAATTGCTCCCAATACAAATGGAGTGGTTTCTGACCAATACTTACAATATCCTATTGATGAAATTTTTCATCTTTACTAAGATTGGATGACAATATAATATTTCAACATAATTTTTCTAAATTTATATAGAAAAAAGTTTTAGATGTAAGAAGAGAAAATTTTATTTTTTAATGCAATTTGGTATATTGTTACAGCTGAGCTCTTTAGTACCTGGTTAAATCAATAGTTCAAATGGTTCTGCCAAGTGGTTGGTGGTCATTTGGCTAATTTTAAAAACTAATTAAATTAGTAAGTAGTAAGTGATTAGTTGATTTAATAGTTTAAATGGGGTTTCAAGAAGTAGTTTTTAGGTTATTTCAATAGGTCCAAGAAGCTTTGGGTCAAATGGTTAGCAGATTATGTTTTAGTGTGTCAAATTCAATAATTATCACATTTCAAGAGGTGTAAAGCTGGCAAAATTTCAGAAAAACAAGGCTAAAATGTCCAAAATAGCATTTTGTTCTTGAAATTGTTATACATAATAAGTTTAGACCTATGAGATAGGTTAGTTTGTAGCTCATATCAATAAAGGTGTCTAGTTTAATTTAACTTTGATTTATAAGTGTGATTAATTTATTTAATTATTTATATACTCTAAATTTAAATTTTATTTGAGGTACACCAACCAGGGGATTGACATTATCAAAACAGAAACTTTAACCATCTAGTACTAAAAAAAACAGAAACTTTAACAAAACAAACCAAAATATGAATCAACTGCCCAAAATGAGCAGTGAGACAAAAAAACGAGAAAAATAGCCTACCAGGTGACATAGCGGTGAGCTGCTTATTGCACCATGGCAGAGGGGGAGGGGGAATCAGGCAGATCATCATCAGGCTCAGCATTGAAGAGGCGGATTAATGTTGAGAGCAAGGGGGTTGGGGCATCAGCAGGATGAGGGTTGAGGTGAAATAGATGAGTGTTGAGTTTTTTACTGACAATTTGGGCCTGGAGAATAGCATCTACAAGTTCAGCAACCTGGTGTTCAGTTTAGAGGTGGGCATCAGGAAGTTGGGCAAATTTTGCAATGTTAGCTCTGGTGATGCGTGTGGATAGGGGAAAAATCTGCTAGTTCAGCAACATGCTTAACAGCGGTAATGGCAGCTTCATTGAATTAGGTAAATTCTTCTTCTGAAACATCAGGGAAATCAGGAGGGATTTCAGTGATATGCAGCCCTTCTTTAAATTCAGCAACAGAGGTTATCACAGCTTCATGGAGATGGTAACTTTTTGGTGAAGCCACTGCAGCCTTAGCTATCTGATGGTCGCTCTGGAAATGGGTAGCATTGGGTTTGGGACATATTGTTTGGGCGGGAGTGGGGCATCAAAGTCTGAATGCAGATAAGGTTCCAAATTAATTGGGAAATCTGGTGGTAAACAATTTCACCAGATTCAGTAACTTCATCCAACAAGTCCCAGGAATTTTGGTTGACAGATTGATTCAGTTATAGGTGGCTGTAGTTGAAAAAGTTTTGGGATGAGAAATTGTTTGGAATAAGTTTGAGTCCAAACCTGCGCCCAATTGATTGGCATGGGTGTAAATTGGCCAGCTTGGGCATGAATTGCTAGATTTTGCTTCTGATTCATTGAGCGCACGGCCTGTGGGGGTGAGGGCAGCCAAAATCTCCATTTTAATGCTGTTGGTGTTGCCTCATGGGCGGGGTTAGTATTTTCGCAGTGTTTGAATTATATTGACATGCCTTTTTGGAGTGGTCCAATTTATGGCATAGGGGGAAAACTGTGCGGCCATTGTTGGAGTGATCCCATAAGAAATGATCAGGTGTGTATGAGATATAGGTATGCGGTGGGATGTGCTGGCTTTGTTCAGCTGGTGGGGGGTAATAAAGGCTATTTCCCAAGGCGCTGCTAGGCGCACAGCACCACTTGGGACAAGGAATTGGAGAATGGGGCCTTGCCATAAGTGGAAAGCCCTGACATCAACTCCTCATAGAGTGTATGAGGGGGAAGGTGTGAGGAAAGGTTTGTAAAGGTCACCATGAGTGTGGTATCATTGGGGAGACATGTTCAGGTGGTGGTAATGGGTGTGTTTTTGTAAATTAAGGAAGTTGCTGCTGCAGCAGCTGCGTCCTTTTTAGTGGGAAAGCCAACATCAAAATAGCCCTTATAAGGGCATAAGTTGATAAACCACTGATGCAAAGGTGGCCATTGTCAGCTCAATAATCGCTTTTTAGCATATGGGAAGAGATATTCATATTCAATGCAGAGGCAAAAGTAGATAGTGGAATGAGGTAGGTATAGGGGGTGGAGGTGGGTTGGGTGGACTTGTGCAAGGTGCAGTGCTAAGTCTCTTGGAGGAATAAATTGGCCAGAAGTATTTGGCAGACTGAATGAGCCCATCCACACATGTTTGCCTGCCAGGTGGTAAATGCTACTGGGTGGAGCACCACTGCCCCACACTGGGGTGGCAGGCGGTGGAGCCAAGGACATAAATGGGAAACTGATGCTGTAGAGGCGGCGGTGAAAAATTAACACTTTCTTTAATTGCTCAAAAGTGATGTCAAAGTGGAAAGAAAGTTTTCAATTATTTATATAGTTAAAATAATTAATTTATATAAATTCACTTATGAAAGCTTATGAGATAAAAATAGGTTTAGAAAAGACAGAAATAAATAATTTAATGTTAAATTGAATAAAATAAATTTAATAAATAAAGTAATTAAATTTATAAGGGTAGGGTACTACAGTGATAAAGTATGTCTTTGATGAGCACTGCCTCCGAATTTGATCCCTGTAGATGAACTTTGGGTAGGGGACGATTTTGACTGAGTTGGTGTCGTGACTAATGCCCTGAACTAAGATACCAATAAGTAATGCAGTCTATGGATTTCTTAGCATATCAGAATGCTGCACGTGGAGGTTTACCAGGATGTATCCTCCTTTCCCATTCCCAATTTCCTTGTAATCAGTGCAGTATCTTCATTAGATTATCCCATCTCAGTTAGATATTAAATAAAATATTAATTTATAAATAGAATGAAATAAACCAACTAAATTATATGATAAAAAGTTTGAGCCAGGTGTCAAACCTGCAACTCTAGCTTAACCTTAAGATTAATCGTTAGATATTTATTGTTTTAGTTATCTTTTTAAACTACATACTTTATTTAGAAAAAAATAAAGAAAATAAGAGGGAAGGGCAGAACATAAGAGGTTTGGCTGAGAATAAAAATACTGGGAAGGGGGCTGCTAGTCAGCTAGCATCTCCACCCATTGCTTATCAGTGATTGCCATCACTAACCATGGTTCTAGCACTGACAGGCTTAAAGGTCATTGTGCTTTTATCATATCATTACTTTGTAATATGTATGAAAAGCTTTTGGCAGGGAAAGCCAGGAATGTGGCTTTATAACACCCAGGGATTAGGCATGAGAATTTTATGATTTACTGGAGCTAATCAAATAGAATTAAATGGTCTTCAACACCAAACCTCTGTAGTGGGGCGCTCATTGTCAAAGCTCTTAGCAACAAGGGCCAAGTGTACAACCCATATATATAATAATAGTGGAGGAAGGCATGCTCTGTATTGAGGATGTTTGCAGGGTTGGTGCAAAAAACAGGTCCTGAGATGGGTGCATCTCCACTGACAATTCAACGTCTGACAGGAGGAACCTCATTGTGGACCAGTAATTGCAGAAAATGGTGCACTCATAATAGCGGTGGCCAATATCTTCTTCCAGTTCAGTGCAGATGGTGCAATCCTTATGCAAGTAGTCTAGGATACTATACTTACCACATTTGAACGCATGTTGTAGGATCTGCCAGGTGACCAACATTTGATCTAATGTAACTAGTCAGGAATTCAGAGTTAAAATTAACTCCTTAAGTGGGTAATTAGTATTGTGACCCTTGGCCACCCAGTCATTAAAGATACATGGTTGAAAAGGTTGATTGTGCCCAGGTTTTGGGAGCAGGTTGCCGTATTTAATCAGGGTTGACTTGAAGAGGATTTTGATTGTTTTACTTGCAAATTTGTTATTAAATCAATTACATTCCTTTCAGGTAGTTTGCGAAATTCATTGCAGAATTATGGGAATCAACATCCCTATGGATATGGTCAGTATCACATGTCAAAGCTTTGAATGGCCAACCACCAAGCTGAGCTGCCCAATTACAAAACCGCCAGTAGTAAGAGCTGGCAGGTTAGGTGAGTATTCTGGGGTGAGACGCCATCCATGAACGTAAGGAGTGAGATGAGACCAGCTCCATAAGGACCTGGGTGCTTGCCCAGTTAACATTCCATGCAAGGGTCAGGCAGCGCATGTGCTTCTGCACCATTTGGAGGAAGTACTAGCACATATCCTCCAGGCATGGGACTTGAAATCAAGCAGGCCCATTCTCCCTTTGTACTTCATCTTGAATGGGGTGTCAAGGGCAATCAGTACAGCTTTCATCTTGAGCCATAGGAAGGTGCAAAGCAGAGTCTTGACTTTCTTCTTTAGGTTTGGGCTCATTGGCAGAACGTGTGCTACATACCAGAGTTTAGAGAAGATGAAGATGTTGACATCCAGCATTCTTTCCTCAATATTGAGGCGTGCATGTTTCCAGCAGGCCTTATGGGACAACAGACCAGATAATACCACCTGTTCAATTTCCAGTACCACCAGACCCTTATTATTAAAAGTATTTCTGAGATAGTGGATCATCTGTGTGTTTGAGATTGGTGCTATGTTAGAAGGTTGGCTGAATTAGGGGACACCAATCCTCATTACAGCATTTTGTCCAGGTTAATCTTCACATTTGATGCTGACTGATATAGGCTCTGGAGCGCCTCAGCGCCTTGAAGGTTGACCTGAAACTGATCCCAAATATGGTGTCCTTGAAGAAGTCTTGTATTTTCAGCGGCCACTGGTTGGGGAGGACTAGGCCCCATAGTTTCAAATTTTCTGCTGCCAGGAGGAAGTTGTTTGGAAAGTTGAATAGGATTGGTGACATAAGATCGCCTTGGCAGTTACCTTAGCCAATTGGGATATTGAAGGTAAGGCCGTTGGAAATAATCACTTTGGTCAATAACCCCAAATACAGCATCAAGATCCAGCAGTGGAAAGCGTTGGGGATACCCATTGCTTTCACGCTGCATGCAAGAAGGGCCATACTACCGATCATAGGCCTTCTCCACATCATCTAACATGAGATAACCCTGTTCATATCCATGCGTGTCCTATAGCATGTTCTGTATGGTCCCAATACTATCCCAGATGGTGTGCCCCTTAATAAACCCATGCTGGGCCTGATAGAGGGTATGTGGGGCGGTTTCCATAAGCTTATTTTAATAGAATTTGTGTTAGCTTTGTAGTCAAAATTAGACAAGGCAATTGGGCGCCAGTTCCAAAGTTGTTGTTAGAGCCTCATCTTGTACAAAATTACAATTTGGGTCTCCTGGCCCTAGGGATCTGGCATCTGGTTCACAGTCATGTGTTGAAAAGGTGGAGAGCTTCTTTGTTATGTGGTCATGGAAGATGCTGTAAATTACCATGCATATATTATCAGGGCCCAGGGATTTTCTTTTCAGAAACTCCCTCAATGCACACTTGACCTCCTCAATTGTAGTTTTGGCGGTTAACATTTGGGCATTTCTTTGTCGAGCAGGACACAGGCGCTAGCTTGGCCAGGTCAATTAGGGCTTCAGTTGCGGTGGTGCTCATCTTACAGTATTAAATAATTCCTTATAGAAAATTTTGATCTCACTTTTATTTACTTTAGGATTAAGAAATACTTCGCCTGACTGGGTTTCCACATGGTGAAGATTGCTTTGGAGCGGATATCCTTGAGGGAAGCTAGGCCCTCCTTGGTCATTGTCTATAAGTCCTGGGGACCAGCCCCTGCAACTGGATAGGGAGCAACACCCCTTTCGGACAAAAAGGGTTCAAAGGCCCAAGTGGACCCCCTGTTGCAGTTGAGCGACTTAGCACATGTGGTAGATGAGCGCTGGGTAACTGCCCTCACCCCTAAAAACAACCAGGTTCCTCCCCTCCCCCCTCCTCTACCCTGGTAAGCCTAATAGAGGGGGCCTGCCAGGAGATTATGCACGCCAGGAGCCCTGGGCAGGCCCCTGGGACCCCTCACTCACCAGGAAAACCATGCCATAATCTTGAGGAAATAGCCAGTACTTATGTCAGAGCCCAGTCTGCATATCAGGCTGGAGGAGCCGGTCTGGACTGGCTGGGGCCAGAAGTCAGATTGGAGCACAATTCAGGTTTCAAACCAGGCTGCAAGCGACTTGGACCAGTTGCCCTAAAGCCCCAGGATGGATCCAGGAAGTTTGGATCACGAAAATAGTCAGATTGAGAGTTTATGTCATGGAAACGGAAGAAGAGATTACAACTGGCCTGCCAGTCAGGATGCGTGAGCACCCAAAAGCAAGCCAGAATGCCAGAGGTATTGCTGACTGTATAACTTGATATGGATCCAAGAAATGTGATACCACAAAGTGGTGGCGCAACAAAGGGTGAGGAGTATTCCAATGACAAACCACACTGAACCCATTCCCAATTCAGTGGTTCTTGCTGCAAGAGGTGGGGTTACTGGGATAGTTTTGACGAGATCCTTGGCATGTAAGGCCATCTCATCGGGGGAAACAAGGAGATGGATTCTTTATTTCCATTGATGGACATAGGGCCATAAGATCCCCATGTATTGCTGGTGGAAGTTCATAAGAACGGGGTTGTAGAGCCAAAAATATTGGACTCGCTGGGCCCAATTGGTGATGGAGAGAGCCATAGTGACCAAAAGAATTGGTAAAGCTCACCTAGAGTGCGGGGCAATGGACCTATCTAGGAAATGCCATCTGGGATGCAGTTGGAAAGGGAAATAAAAATTTGGTTTTTTAGGTAAAATTTTATTTGGAAAGGAAAGTAAGAAAAATCGACCAACAATTTTCTCAGTGCCATGCAACTGGTAAATAGTGGTCGATTGGGTAGTGACAGGACGGGGTTGGGTCCCACAAATTTTGACCTAACCAGCGAATTTTTTGGGAATGGGTGGGTTTATTCTTTGGGAACTGACATCGCAAAATTTTGCGGTGGGCCAAGTCTCTGTCAGTTTGACCTCAAACATCTGAACCAAGGCTCAACTACATTTCTGATGGTTAGCATGATGGCGTTTAGCCCAATGAGTGACGGAATCCCCAAGGCCATCCCATATAGGGATGGGACCATTTGGTTGGGAATGGGTTTGGGACAGCCAACCCGCCCATGCTCAGTCATTTAACTTTTCGCTTGGTCAACACCAGCACATCAGGCGAAATGCCCAAATTACTATCAGAGGGCTCTGTACCCTCGTTGATGGCGCCTGATATTTGTTCTACTGATTTAGTGATTGAACTGGAGCTGTCAGGAGATCTGGCCGATATCTCATTAACCATGCTTTTACAGCCATTCAAATTTTGGCCATCAGCCAGATTACCACCTGAATTAGATCTGACCAATTCCAATTTGGTAATCTCGGCACATATTTCACTAACTCTCTGCAACAGTTCTGCTGAGGTGAGTGTGGGTATTGGGGGTGGGATCTGAAGTGGAAGGGCTGTCACCCTATGCTCATCTACTATGTGAGTGAGATCTCCCAGAGTGATGAGAGGTACTGCTATCCTCTTCGGTGTCTTTTTACTTGGAAACGGGAAGATAACCTGATTGAGAGCCAAGGGACGTTTCCTGAGACTTACATTACCCTTTCCTTTTTCCAAAGGAATGGCCCCCCACCAGGAAACTGTGCCAGAGCCACGTTCTTGTGTGCTTTAGGTAACTTGATAGCCATAATCATTGCAATCTTCTGAAGAGGGCAGGGAGCCTCAGGGTGGGATGTGTGGAAAGCTTCGACCAGGGCCATGCAATTCGCACAATTGCACACCTTGACCCAACTAATTTCGTAAGCTGGGTATCCTTTTCAGGCCACAAGATATTGGACTGAACGTCATGACTTCTGAGATGCCAAGATGGCCTCTACCTCGGCTTCTTCCCCATTATTAATGATGATCAGTTTTGGGTCCGTGGGAATTGCGCCTTTGAAGGGCGACAGCTGGGAAACATGAAAACAGGGTGCTGCTTCCAATGCATGGGAAGCTTCAAGCGGAACGCCCCATTACCCAATACATCCTCCACTAAGTGAGGACCTGAACGCTTGCTGGCGAACTTATGGGAAGGGGTTTGAATTTGCAAATGATGAGTATCAAGCATGATGTAGGAACCCACTGTAAGGTCATGACCCAGAAGGTGCTTACAATCCACAAATTGCTTATAGTCATCGATAGCTTTAGTGAGGTGTTCCCACACACTAAAGCTTGATTCAATTGAATATGGGTAGCATGATCTGCGGCAGCTTGAACCTCAGGTCGCAAGCATGCTCCAGCTGAAAACAATGGGTTATAACCCAACGTTGCTTCATAAGGTGAAAGCCCCATAGATGTGTGGATCCCGTTATTGTACACAAATTGAGCAAGAGGCAAGTCATCAGCCCAAGTATCCTGCGCCGCTGCAGCATAGCAACGCAGGTATTGTTTGAGAACTTGATTAACCTGCTCAGTCTAACCGTTGGACTGGGGGTGATACGTCATGGATTGACAGGGGGTTATCTTCAGGATCGATAGGAGTTCACTCCAAAACCACATGATAAACTGAGTACCCCAGTCAATAATGATTTCCTGGGGAAGACCAAAGATCAAAAACACTTGATGTACGAAAAGATGGGCAGGTTCTTCTGATGTAATCGTGGAAGTACAAGGAATAAAAGGGGAAAATTTTGTAAAGTGATCCACCACTACCATCACCACTGTGAACCCATTAGAATAGGGGAGATCGACAATAAAATCTACAGACACCAAGGTCCATGGACCTTCCACCTGCTGTAAAGGGTGCAGGAGGCTGTTCTTTCTGGAGTGATCTGACTTAGCCCTAGCACAAATAACTCAATTGGCGATCCAAGCTGGGACCTCTTTGGTCAGTCCTGCCCAATTAAAGGTTCGCTTGATCAGATCAATGCATTTCTTGTAACCAGATGTCTGACCGTGGGGGGATCATGGTGGGCGTGGAATACTTCTGGGCGGAAGGAGGGGGAACCCAAGTATAAGAATGGAAGTAAATGAGCCCCTCTTCTAAGGAGTATAGGGAGTGTTTGGGACTCGAGTGAACCAACTACTCAACCAACTCCACGCCCTCAGGGCAGGCCGTTTGACCAGCTAACACCTGGGCCAATAATGGATCGTTGGGAGACAGCGCAGCAGAGGAAACAACAGAGGGAACAATCAACAGAATCTGAGTGGCAGGAATCATGGTAACAAGATCCACTTTCTCAGGTTCCAAGGGACAGTGAGCCGGACTATGGCTTAGGAAAATGGGAAGGACATTGAGTGCACCTTTGACAAATTTGTATTTGAAGGTAAATCTGCACAGGTCCCAATAGGTTTGGGCCTGCTGGTGCGCCAATTTTGGGGCTTTCAGAAATACAAGAGAGCCTGGTGATTCATGCGAACTGTTAGCTCATGATGAGCACCTTGCAACAGGTACTTCTAATAAGTTAATGCCCATGTGACAGCAGCCAGTTCCTTGTCATAAATGGCCCAAGGCTGCTCCATAGCAGTGAATTTTTGGGAGAAATAAGCGACCGGATGTTCAAGACCATCATAGTCCTGAAGCAGCGCTGCGCCCACTGCTACCAATGAAGCATCACATGTGATGATATACAGTTTGGTGGGATCAGCATGTTTCAAAAATGGGAGGAGACATGAACACCTCCTTGATTGATTAAAATGCCTGCTGGCATTCAGGGGTTCAACAAAATGGTACATTTTTCCCAGTGAGGGGATGGAGCAGAGCAGCCAACTGGGAAAGTGCGGGGAAAAATTTCTTCAAAAAAATGATAGTTCCCCTAGAAACTCCAAAGTTGCTTCCATGTAGTCAGAGTTGGCCATTCCCAGATTTCATCTAATTTGTTGGGAGGGATAGCGACACCTTCTTTGAGAACCAGGTTTCTGAGAAATGTGACCTCTTCCTTATAAAACTCACACTTGGAAGCTTTTAGGAACAGCACTACTTTATGCAAAGCAACCACCACCGCTTCCAAGTTGATAGCATGTTGTTCAGGAGTTGGGGAATGAACTAGGATATCATCAATGTATGCAATAACAAAAGAGAACCGGAGATCCCCTAATGCATTGTCAATCATCCGTTGAAATGTAGTGGGAGCATTTTTCAACCCAAAGGGCATTACACAAAATTGAAAAATGCCTCACCTCATTCGAATTGTGGTCAACCATTCCTGTCCTTCCATTACCTGAATTTGGTTTAAAGCATTCACCACATCCAGTTTTGAGAACACATGGGATTTGGCAATTTCCTGACTGATTGTCTGCTCTAAAGGCAATGGGTAGGGATCTGTAACTGTTATTTTGTTCAAGTGACTGTAATCCACGCAAGGATGGAGCGTTCCATCCAATTTTCTTACAAAGACAATAGGGGAGGCGACGGGGGAGGTTTCTTTGAACAATCAACCTTTTTTTGACATATCGTCCAACCAGGTATTGATTGCACTCTCTTCCTCTGCTGTATGGGGGTACAACGGGCAGTTAATGTTCACCAATTCCACGGTTGTCCAAAATCCACAATCATACCTAGTATGTTTTGGCAGACGATCCGCATTTTCCATGTCAAAAATTCTCCAATATGGCATTAAGCTTTCAGGAAAATAAGCTGGAATACTCGAGGAAGTAACTAGGATAGTGATAGAGCTGGTCCCTTGTATTTTCTTGAGGGTGTTGATCAAAGGGAACTCTCCTTATGAATCATCATTGGTAAATGACAACGTATTAGACTCTAAATGAATCTTCACATGTTGTTGACGCCACCATCCCACACCCAAGATCACCGGGAACACCAGGTTTGGCATGGCTGAGAAATGATTGCAGAAGTTATTGGTGGATTGAGAAGTGTATTGGCCAGCGAATGACATATGAAGACTGTTAAGCAGAAGAGGCCACCATTACTGAGGAACCCACATCCATTTCCAATTTTAATTGATGTGCCAACTCAACGCTCATGAAGTTCCCGCTGCTCCAGTATCCACCAGAGCTTCAAAGGAGACATGATGTGGACTGATACTAATTTTCATAGGGACAAGGAAATAAGCAGAAGTCTGTTTATTGGGAGATTCTGACTGACTCATGGGCGACTGAAGAAATAATGAGTATGTTGGAACCAGGGTCAGGGTTCTTGGCTGGGGCAAAAATTGGAAGTACAAGTGCGGGAGAAATCATTTCTTCTGTCTGGGCTTGAACAGAATCATTCATAGTTAACTCCGGAAATGCCAACTCAGACTTGGGGGTTATATTAGGGTTAGGACCCACTTCAACTGCTATTCTGGTATTGGACGCACCGTCTATGTCTTTGTTAGGAAATCCTATCATAAAACTACCCTTCTGATACTAGGAAACGTGGCGAGGAAAAGCTTTGATAGTAGTTGCAGTGACACATATTTGATCAATTAATCCTTGGATGGTAGACCAGACCACGTGATGAGCGGAAACTGAATCCAAGCTCGCTCTAAAGATTGCCTGAAGCATATTGATAGATAAACCTGATGCGGGAGCCAGCTCTCAAAAGGTAGAAATCATAGAAGTCAAACTAGGGGCTTCGACCATGGCAAGGAGCAGTCTAAATAAATGGTCTGATTGGGACACAAGGGGTTTCAAGGCGGCTGATACAACAGCCATCAGGGAGGTGGAGTCTCCTTCTTGTGAAGATGAACGCAGAAGACTTCTCACCCAACGGCGGGCATCTCCATCCACGGCATCTAACAACGCGAGCCCTTGTTGGGCCTGAGATATTGCAGAAGCGTTATTGAGTGCAATTGTTGTATGCATTTGTACTTTGGCAAGTGCGTCGAGAACCTGATTGGCGATCTCTTGGGAGGGGATATTCGATTTTTTCCCTGGGCTGGAGGAAATAAGAGGAGATGCAATCTTCACATCTTGGGTGGCTTGAAAAAGGTTTCCCAAAATAGAGCGAATGCTTCTCCCAAAGTCAGAAAGTGACCAAAAAAACAACAAACAGCACACAACTGATTGCACGTTCATCTGGTAGAGAGTAACCACTGCGGCGCCCAATTTGAAAACCAAGGCGGAAGTGGCTGGAAATAATGGTTGGTCGATTATGTCATGGAAATGGCAGAAGAAGTTTAGACTGGCCTGCCAGTCGGGATGCATGAGAACCCAGAAAGCAAGCCAGAATGCCAGAGGCATTGCTGACCATATGACTTGATATGGAGCTGGGAAATGTGATACCATGAAGTGGTGGCGCAACAACAGGGGTGAGGAATATCCTGATGACAAACCACACTGAACCCATTCCAACTCATTGGTTCTTGCTGCAAGAGGTGGGGTTACATAAATAGTTTTGATGAGATTCTTGGCATGTAAGGCCATCTCATTGGGGGTGACAAGGAGATGAATTCTTTCTTTCCATTGATGGACATAGGGCCATAAGATCCCCATGTATTGTTGTCAGAAATTCATAAGAGTGGGGTTGTAGAGCCAAAATATTGAACTCGCTGGGCCCAATTGGCAATGGAGGGAGTCATAGCGACCAAAAGAATTAGTAAAGCCCACCCAGAGTGTGGGGTAATGGACCACCAGGGAAATGCCATCTGGGATGCAGTTGGAAATAAAAATTTGGTTTTAAAAGTAAAATTTTATTTTGAAAAATTGACCAACAATTTTCTCAATGCCATGCAACTGGTAAATAGTGGTTGATTGGGTAGTGACAGGATGGGGTTGGGTCCCACAAATTTGACCTAACTGGCGAATTGTTCGGGAATGGGCAGGTTTATTCTTTGGTAAATGACATCACAAAATTTGGCAGTGGGCTGAGTCTCTGTCAGTTTGACCTCAAACATTTGAACCAAGGCTTGATTACATTTCTGATGGTTAGCATGACAGGATTTGGCCCAATGAGTGACGGGAATCCCCCAAGGCCATCCCATATAGGGATGGGACCATTTGGCTGGGAATGGGTTCAGGATGGCCAACCCACCCGCGCTCAGTCATATAACTGTTCGTTCAGTCAACAGCAGCACATCAGGCGAAATGCCCAAATTACTATTATAGGGCTTTGAACCCTCATCGATGGCACCCAATAACTGTTCTACTGATTTAGTGATCAAATTGGAGCTGTCAGGAAATCTGGCTAATATCTCGTTCATCATGCTTTTACAGCCATTCAAATTTTGGCCATCAGCTAGATTACCACCCAAATTATATCCAGCCGATTTCAATTTGGTAATCTCAGCACAGATTTCACTAATTCTCCGCAACAGTTCTGCTGAGGTGAGTGTGGGTATTGGGGTGGGATCAAAGCGGAAGGGCTGTCACCCATCACTTATCTACTACATGAGCGAGATCGCCCTGAGTGATGAGAGGTACTGCCATCCTCTTTGGTGTCTTTTTATTTGGAAATGGGAAGATGACCCGATTGAGAGCCAAGGGATGTTCCCCAAGACTTACAGTTCAGACCAGGTTGCAAATGACCCAGTGCAGTGGCCATAGCCCCCGTGACAAATCTGGGAAATCCGAACCATATGAACAGGCTGACTCAGATGATAAGGGCCTTGATCAGTACCATCAAACTGGTTTGGCCTTAAAAATTCAGAAAAATTAGCAAAAGTTTTTTTGATTTTTGCCAAGATCTTGGACATCCCCCCACCCTCCTCCCCACCAGCCAACCAAATCTCATCGCTGATCCCCAATCAACCAATCCCTTGGCAACTCCACTATGTGATTCTCCCCATACTTAAGGCAACTGCCCTGTTGAGGGGCAGTTGTCAGTTCATTCTCTAATCTTCCCATGCTTTGCACTAAATAAAACTTGAATACCCCAGACACTTTGCCGCGGCCTCCGTCTGTTTACTTTTTTTTCAAAATTCTGCTGATTGATCTGATTAGCGCCATTATCCAGATACTCATCACAATGTTCGCCAATTGGGTTATCCAGTCACTTGACCCCACCACATGGCGGTGGATTATATCTGCCATAAACCATCTCACCTCTGACAACAAAGTCACTTCTCCATCCATTTTCGCGTATCTGTCTAATGCAAATCCATCCATTCGCTCCATCACTGGGATCTCTGAAACTTCTCCCCTGTTGGAGCAGCGCCAGAGCGCCCTTGCCCTGGTGCTTGTGAACTTGGCTCCCATACCTGGTGTAAAAATTTACTTAGGATTGATTATTGGTCTACAACCCAGTAACCTTTTTACTGCACAGGTTTTTGTTTCCTTGTGTACCTCGCGTTGTATAAATTGTATTATCTGATAATAATATGGAGACTATTATCTGCAGTTGAGTTTGAACTATTATTAGGCCCAACGTTTCAGTCAGTACTTCTGATTAAATAATTGATAAGTTGTACTTGTAGGGATTCATTCCCTATATTTCTGTCCACCCAATCTTTGTCAAGATCTCCTGATGACAGTCTCTTTCAGCACAACACACAGTTGGCAGCTAACCCTGATTGTGGTTCCCTTTGTCTCTAGATCCCCGCTCAAATCTTTATTCTTCTCTCTGAGAGTCTTCCAATTATTACCTTCTGCAATAATATCCTTGAGATGGAACATCACAATTAAAGCTGATATTCTAACTATACACTGAATTGACAATCATACTAATAGTATAAATGATGGCTTTCTATGTTTCTTATTATAGTGAACCCTAGGGAATTATATAGTAGGGGATTCATCCATCTAACCCTCAGTTGACACCTCTTCGATGAAATGGCAGCCATTGCCATTAAATCACCCTTCCTCATCTCAGCAGCGATGGTCTTCCCCATCCTGGCTAGGATTCCGTCATTGGACATCCTCAAGACCTCAAACAGAAAGAGTTGGAAAACGTGTCCCTGTTTTCCTCTCGATCCAAGCAAACCAACCATAATTGGCTAGCGACCTGCTTAGGTAATGGGACTTATTACCCATTATGGCAGGTCACTTCACCAACCGATCAATTTTCTAGTTGCAGGCAGAATCACTCGCCTCACAACTCACTATTCATTCCCAATTAGTTGGTGATGAAACCTGACCAATCCTAATCAGTACACCTGAAAGTTAATCACTATCAGATGCCCCTATTTCGTCAGCCACTCTGCCTGATGAGATATTAGATATTCATCTAAATCAATCCCCGATGGATATGACCAGGTGAATATCCCAAAATCCCCCAAATGTAGTTCCTCTGAAAATTGGGCCAACTGAAATCTGATTCACTTCACCTTATGGAATTTTTCCCCTAGTGACACCAGGTAATCTAGCAGGCTGGTAATATGGGCAAAAATTCCAACACCTGGCTCATCCACCACTGGCCATACCCACCTGAGGACCCTGGAGCACCCCGCCCAAGGGGAGCTCGGCCTAACGCTCACTGAAGGTCTATTTCCCTCTCCACCCACACCCCTGTTCGTGCAGCAGCCCCTGTGCCGCCCCTTGCTGGCGTGAAAACTCACCCATCCAAAGCTAAAGGCCAGCAACTGTGAACCCTAGAGGAGTATTCATCCTCCCCACCTCTCCTGCCCTTGGGGGTTGCCCCCGCAAGACTTGCGGTTGCCCTCATTGCAACAATCTGGTTTGCCTTGGGAGCCTTTGGTACGTTAATGAACCTTTACTTTCCTCATGTCCCCAATAGATCTCCCCTACTTCAAGTCACTAGGACCGCTGTGCCCTTGGCATTCTGGGCTCTCCACTGGGTGCTCACACACCCAGACTGGGAGCCCAGTCTAATTCTTATCAGCCGCCTCCATGACATTGCCCCTGAAATGCATTGATAGTTATAAGTAGCATTTGCCCTGCTTTATGAGTCCTGTTTTTTCATTAATGCCAATAAAATTTGTGAGTCATTTGATACTTGCTCCACCAGTCTTTGCTGTCTTACATGGACATCTTCAGGTGCTCCAGGGCATCCTTCAGGTGCTTCATAGTGGCAGTTCATTTGTAGGAATTCGCTTTCTTAAACTATAAACTGTCATGATTAATTTTCTCCTTTGTTCAGACCCATCATTCCAAGGGATCAATTCCTGGTTGATGATCCAAATATGCGACCAGTCAACCCATGCCAGTTTTGATCGTTGGCACCACTCCCCATCCCTCAGTGTGGCTGGTGCTGTCTGCCACTCTCTAGTCTTTGGGGGTTCACCAAAGTCAATCTCCACATGAATAATCATATGGTCACTTTCAGATTTTATGCTAACTTTGGAATTAGACATTATTGGCTTGAGGTCAGATGATATGAGCACATAGTCCAGGCGTGAACCTGTCTACAGTGCCCCACTAGAATAGTACTACCACTTTGTCAAGTTGCAGAATCCTCCTCCTCGTTGATAATAAGGTACATCCCAAATATGACCATGTACTTTAGCATCTCCTCATCCTTACAGTTGGGGCGCTCACTTGTTGGAAACATATTCAACCTTGCTTTTGTCCAACAATTTAGATCTACTTTTATAACAGTCATCTCTTCAGTTGGTACCTCCAATAAATGCTTCCAAAAAGCTTATTTTTTGTGGGGCTTTGGTGATGCGTAAACAACTACCACTTGAGGCTCTTTCTGGTTTCTCTATAAGTGGCTGTGGCCACTAAGATCCCTCTGGCATGTGACTCCTCCATGAACACCAAATGAGCTTCTTGATTAGCACAATGATGGCTACTGTCATGTGCACATGACATAATGGTGGGAACCAACCTCAAAGATAAGGCTGGACGCCAGGAGGCCCAGAGGGTGAAGCTGCAGGCCCTTCCTGACCTGAGGCACACCCTGGACCAACGCTGGGTTCAGGCAAAATATACCCAGGTTGGGACTAGTGGTGTGCCAAACTCCCAGCCCCTGATGTTGAGCCAGGCATTAAAACGACCTATCTACCAAATGAACACGGATGGTTTGATTCAGTTTGTCGAGGAGCAGGGTTTCAAAACCTGTTCCATTTTTTGAAATAACGTGCTTGGGTTGAATCCAACTTCAATTGATCACTTGAGTGAAGTCAGTTTCGGCCTATTCAACCAACTCAGATGGCAGTGTTGCCCTATTGGTGAGTCAATGCTTGGGCCACTGCGGCATAACCCCTATTCCCCCATTTGAGCTTAAATACGTTTTCCTCAACCAACATTCCTTGTTGGTCAACTTCCTAAATAAGCCTTTTCCCCATTTATGTTATTTTAAATTTTATGATATTCTGAACACTCCTGTGCGCAGAACTCTTCAAGGAGGTCTCACGCTCCGTTACCCTTGCCATTGCAAGTACCTTGCAGCCCTCCCCTCATGCACCGTTTGTTTGCCCAGGTTCCCTCCAACCTGGGTCGCTTAGCCCCTTTCAATATGTGCACCGCGTCACCTTTACTGGGGTTTTTATTATAAAATTTGCATTTTTATGCCCAAGTGGTTATTGCTCCAGCACCCTCTGCTTAGCTTTAATCACTTTGGCACTAATGGCAAGTTCCCTGGCATTGGCCTGGTGCACCGCGCACTGCCACGCTGGGAACAGGAGAGTTATAGATACTCTCCTTACATTATTCAACCAACCCTTTTTCTTATGTGCATGAACTTTTTCCATGTGGAACTTTTCCAAAGTGGAAACAGTGGCCGTCAGCTGTGGGCTCCAGCTCTTGTTAGCCACACCACTGCTTCCTCTTTTTTCCCGAAGGTTGGAGCAACTTGGCATTATTATGGTTGCCTCCAACTGGAAAGTATCCACCCTTCATGTTTGTACCTGGTGGATTCAGATGCTTCGAGGTCCAAAGGTCATGATTCCCTGACTTTACGCCAAATTTCTCAATGTCAATTTAAATAAACAAGTTTTCTTTTGACCCTCGCGTTCAGCTGATGTCATCAGAATTGGTGCAAATGGGCCTGGGGGTGTTGGCCATGGATAATGTTAGGCATTCCATCACAGTTCAAGGGACAGGGTTGTTCGCATCTAAAAACGCGTTATATATTAAAAAACTGAGATATATCTCTGAATTATATTAGCCCTCTCATGGTTCAGACCTGGAACCCATTCCTGTGTATGGAATCACACCAGAAAATTCTCATTTGACCTCTTCCATGATTCGCAGCACTCAGGAAGTTGAAAAGGAACTGCGCTTAAAACACACACACACCCACCCCCTATGAAAACTTTTATGCACATTCAGAAGTCATGGAGGGGTATGTGGCCTCAGTAGTAAGAGTGGCCAACTATCCCTCCCCCTTCTTTGATTCCCAAACCTACCTTTATGGTTTGCTCAATCCAGAAGAAGATTTAAGTGAAGTAGGGTCGTTTTCTGCTTTGAATGTATCCCACTCTGGATACTTCCTTTTGACTGCTACCCTTACATCCTCTCTTGGGAAGTTCAGCACAACTATTTTAGAGGATAACGGTGCCACAAATAATTTCATTTACTAAGACCTGGATGACTACCTTGAGTTGAGTTACTCACCAGGTGGTATGGCTGGAGGTGGGGCTTCTCAAGGTATCCCTATGCTGAACGTCATTGGGTTGGTGGACTACCATGTGGGCGCCTATCTTCTGTCCGACCATTTCCAAGCTACCAAGCACCTCTTGTTCCCCATTATTTTGGGGGTTAAGTGGTGGAGAAAGTTTGACGTCACACTAATTAAAAAAAAAACGCTATCCTTTTCTTTGGTAAACGGTCACCAGTTAATTGTTCCCTTGTCAGCGGATAAAGTCCAGGGCCCATTACCTCATTGGCCCAATGTTCCCACCCCTTATCTTGCTCCTTTGCTGAAGACCCCTCCTCCGTGGGATTTTTTACCTTCCTGTTTGGAGGGTTTGGAATCCTTGTTTGATGCAGCATCCACCAACACACTCCCTGAGCACTCTGAGTTTGATTGTGACTTCAAGCTCACGGTGGATCTGGTGTGTATATCTTATCCCATCTACCCATTAACTGTCTGGGAGGAAGAGGCGTTGGATGTGTGGGTGAAGGAACAGTTGGCCAAGGGTGCGATTTTTCAGCATACCTCCCTGTGTGCTCACCCCTTCTCTTTGTGGAGAAGTCTGATGGTACTTTACGCCCATGTGTGGACTATGGGAACCTTAACAATGTCACTGTACCAGACCTCCATCCCATCCCCTTGGATTCTCAGATTGCGCGTTATGTGGAGAAGGCGAAGGTCTTCTCCAAGCTGGATTGCCTCAATGCGTTTAATCAGATCCAGATAAAGAAGGGCCAGGAGTGGTTAACCACCTTCCACACCAGAAAAGGAATATTCCAGTTTCAGGTCATGCCCTTTGGTCCTAAGAATGTCCCTGCTTTCTTTCAACGCCACATTGATGCAGCGTTGGGGACCTGTTAGGGGTATGCGCGGTTGCCTACATGGATGCTATCCTGGTGTTTTCCCCTGATCAGGAATCTCATGCAGGTCACCTTTAGCAAGTGGTGGAGTGGTTAAAGGCAGCCAGCCTTACGTTGAAAATTTCAAAAGTGCGAGTTCTTCAAGTCCCAGGTCACGTTTCTGGGCAACGTCATGTTTGATCAGGGACACATGATAACTCCAGAAAAGGAGAAGGCGATTTGTGAGTGGCCTACCCCCACCTCAGTTAAGGAATTAAGGAGCTTTTTGGGGACGTGCACGTTCCTCAAGAAATTCACTCCCAATCTGTCTGAGGTGGCAGCTCCCCTATACAAGGCTAGCGGTGCCAAGGTGCTTCAGTGGTCCCCCATTTTGGAGGATGCTTTCCAAGCAGTGAAGTGCACCCTGTTGTCCACAACTGTTCTTCGCCATGTCAACCCTTTTAAGGAGTTTATTGTGTCTACTGGTGCCTCCAACTTTGCTATAGCGGCCGCCTTGTTACAAGTAGGCGAAGATGGGATAGAGCATCCAGTGGGATATTTTCTAGGAAAATGTCTTTGCCAGAGTTAAATTACGCCGTTTATGACAAGGAGTTACTAGTAGTGGTGGAGGCGCTGACATATTGGCGTCACCACTTGCATGGCTCTACACAACCATTCCGCGTGCATTGTCATGTAAATGGCAGAAGAAGTTTAGACTGGCCTGCCAGTCAGGATGTGTGAACACCCAAAAGGCAAGCCAGAATGCCAGAGGCATTGCTGACCGTATGACTTGATATGGAGCTGGGAATGTGATACCACAAAGTGGTGGTGTAACAACAGGGTAAGGAGTGTCCCAACGGCAAACCACACTGAACCCATTCCCAACTCAGTGATTCTAACTGCAGGAGGTGGGATTACTGGGACAGTCTTGACAAGATTCTTGGCTTGAGAGGCCAACTCATTGGGGGCAATAGGGAGATGGATTCTCTCTATCCATTGTTGTACATAGGGCCATAAGATCCCCATGTATTGTTGTCAGAAATTCATAAGAGCGGGGTTGTAAGACCAAAAGTGTCAGACTCGCTGGGCCCAATCTACGATAGAGGGAGCCATGGTGACCAAAAGAATTGGTAAAGCCCACCCAGAGTGTGGGGCAATGGACCACCAGGGAAATGCCATCTGGGATGCGGTCAGAACAGAAAATAAAGAAAACTTGATTTTTTTGGCAAAAAATTTATTGGGAAAGGAAAGTAAGAAAATAGTCCAACAATTATCTCAGTGCCATGCAACTGATTAAATAGTGGTCAATTGAGTAGTGACAGGATGGGGTCAGGGCCCACAAATTTGACCTAACTGGCAAATTGTTTGGGAATGGGGGAGTTTATTCTTTGGGAACTGACATCACAAAATTTGGCAGCAGGCCGAGTCTCTGTCAGTTTGACCTCAAACGTCTGAACCAAAGCTCAACTACATTTTCTGACGATTAGCACAACAGCATTTGGCCCAACAGGCGACGGGAATCCCCAAAGGCCATCTCTTATAGGGACAGGTCCATT
>JAKSZP010003458.1:0-27921 GCA_022478985.1 Massospora cicadina | reverse complement strand
CCCTCCTTTTCTCTCTCACTCAACCCTTAAAACTCAGTATTCCTCAACAGATTTGACACATTTCGCTTAGTCAATCTCAATTTGCTATCAATGTAGAATTTGTTTGATTATTGAGGCTTCAACGGAATTTCCTTGATTACTGAACCCTAATTGATTTGATCGATTCACCTTGCATTGCTCTAACCTATTACTTGCCCTCAGAGATCATTTTGCATCTAATTAACCATTCACCAGAACACTAGCTTATTGCTAGTCATATTGAAATCTCAACAGTTGAGTATTGTCTCCAATTCATAAGACTTTTATGGAATTACTGAACCTTTTATTTCACCTACTTAAGGATCCGAAAAAGGGATTTGTGTGGAATGAAGAGGCCCTGAAGTCATTTGATAAGCTCCAAAAATATCACATGAGCAGCCCAGTATTGAATTATCCAAATATTAGTTGGGAAATCATAATCCAAGCGGATGACTCATTAACAGCGATTGGAGCCATTCTAAATCAATTAGATGACAACTGGGATGAACATTCAGTAGTTTATATGAGAAGAAAACTGTCTCCAGCGGAAAGAAACTAAACTGTGATGGAGTGAGAGTATCTGGCAGTCATCCATGCCTGTAAACAATTCTAAGTCTACATACATGGAACACACCTTAAAGTCATAACTGACCACTCGTCCCTGCGCTGACATCATAACCTGAGGGAACAAGAAGGCCAGTTGCCCAATGGGCTTTAAAGCTGCAAGCCTACAAGTTTTTAGTTATCCATCGGGCTAGAGTGGTACATTAGAATGCCAATGGGTTGTCTCAATTTCTGGTTGTTAATGTGATCTATCCTCAGGCTGATGCATTATTCCAGCGGATGATCAAAGGAGATATCAGGGATGAACCCTAAGAAATTCAGAATGCATTATGTTAAGCCATGGAAAATACTGAATTCAAGGACAATCAATCATACAAAATGATCAAAGGAAAATGGGTTTTATTTCATAAACCATCAGAACTAGCGAAAATCATTTGAGCTGCTCACAAGGTCATTGGCCATAGTGGCCTAAAGAAAACAGTGGATCATATTTGCCAGTATTATTACTGAGAATCAATCAATTTTGACGTTAAAGATTACCTAGCTTGTTGTGTGGAATGTCAGCTGCACAAACTGCACAGGAACATCATAGGATACCAGCTAGTACGCCCTGAGTTCGCGTGGCACACGGTGTTCATAGACTTTATGTGACCCTTAAGTATCAGCACAGAGGAGTGAAGTATATAATCATCACAATAGATCACTTAACCCGATGGGTCAATACAAAAGCCCTCAGCAAAGGTGATGCAATAAGTATGGCGAAGTTTATACTTGATCAAGTGATCTATTGGCATGTTTGCCCTCAAGTTATTCTCAATGACAACGGAACCAATTTTACCTCACAAGTGATTCCCAAGCTTAACAAATTAATGGGAATCCGCGATGTTGTATCTGTCTCCTATTGTCTAGAAACAAATGGAATGGTGGAAAGAGTGAATGCAACTCTAGCCTCAACCTTATAAAAATTGGTTGAGGGGAAAACTTCCACATGGGGAGCATATCTGAGTTTTGTCACTTTTGCTTGTAATATCAGTTACTATTTGGAGACTGAGAAAACGCCGTTTGAACTGTTATATGGTTGGAAAGCCGCATCTCCACTGATATTGTATTCAGCAGTAGAGCCATCTTTGGGGATGAGTGCCAAACATTATCTATCCCAACTGGCCAATATCCTGATTGAATTACAATCTCAGGCATTTGAGATGTTAATGAGAAAAAGAATCAATGTAATAAAACAGATGACACGAATCAATATATGTTGAAAGAATATCATGTGGGTGATAGGGTAGCCTATTGCAATACCTATGGGTTCGGGAGAAAAAATAAGTTGGACGCCCTATGGATGGGACCATTCAAAATTTTTGCCAAGTAAGCAAATGATGGCTATACAATCAAAAATACTGAGGATGGTTGCATAGTCAATAGAGTTTATGTGATTTACTTAAAGTATTGGACTTAGGAAAAAAATAATAATAAATAAAAAAGACAAAAAGATAAAAAAGATGCATACAAACATAAAAAAAGAAAAAATATTAAAAATTTAATTTAAACAGAAATGCATAATCAGTATACCCACCTACTGAGTGTGAAGGAAGGAATAGTAGCAGGCATGAGTCCTGAGCGTTTGCAGGATCAGGAAGGGCTGAAACTAGATCTGCTGGAATAGTCCCTATCAATGAGATGTTGAGACCTGTCCTGGGGTTGGTACAGATGGCAAAGTGCCAGCGGAACCTGTCCTGGAGTTTTTACAGATGGTAAGAGTGCCAACAAGACCCGTCCTGGGGTTTGTACAGGTGGACCAGTTGATTTCTCACAACCAATGCGAAGATGGAACTGGTGCATCATGATGTCATGGGAACTATGCTCAAAAAGAGGTGGCATTGGGTAGCAACCAAAAATACTAAATTATTGAACTGAGAAGAGAATATGGGCGTTGAGTGTGAACAGACCTACAATACGCTGAGGACATAGAGATATGACAAACCATTTATGAGTTCCAGCTGAGGCGGCTTCCATTCCAAGGGTTCTATCTTCTGTTGAATATCTGGTCAAGAAGGGGGATGTGTCAGAATTGCAGATGACCACATTATCCAATCCTTTGACCAGATATAAGATTTGATGATTAAGCTATAATTGTATAGGATTGGCAATAGTGGCCAATTGATGAGAATATTGTCAGGTGTCATCCCCAATGATATTAGAGGTCGCTGACTAATAAATTATTATCAAGCATCATCCCCGATGATGTTTGAGGCCACTGACAGATAATCTCATCAGGCACTATCCCCAACGAAATTAAGAAATACTTTGATATTGAGATAACACCCAATAGTTGAATCATAGGGAATCAATCAGAGCGGAATGGGTTGGACTCATCAGAAACTACCAAAATGTTTGAACGCCAGAGGAAGAGTAGAATTGTCATTGGCCAAAACAATTGGTTTCAAGTACCTAATAACAATTGTCTGGTCCGCCAAACACCCAAGGATTATGCTGCCTAAGAAACCCAAGGCAATGGTACCCGACTAGATTTGGTGACTAGCATTGAGGGTTAAACTAGTATAGAAGCCCAAATATTCTCATTGGAAGCTGAAAATTTGTGTGCTGATTCTAACTATAAAAACCCCAAATAATTCCCTAATAAAAGCAGATTGAAATTGAGTCCTACTTAGTTTTTTAAACATTGGTTGTTTTAAACATTACTCTTAAGAGAAGAGTGCAAGAATCAGAAATCCTTAGGTTGGTTATATTAAAATTTCCGCATGGCTCTGCGAGAAGGGAATAGAGAAAGTGTTCCCTACCAGTACAAAGACATCTTGAAGAGGAAGAAGCACCTGCCTAGCGTTGGACAATACTCTCAACGTGGCTTTTGGGCAATCAACCATAGTAATAGTCTTCATACTATTATTGCCCCAGTTCATATTATTAAACAACGCAAGTATATTGAATCTGTGCAGTTGAAATCCAGGGCTAAAAGCGAGCCAACAAAGCCCAAAATTTTAACAACATGAATGACTTATGTTCATAGAGCATGACCACAGTTTGCTTGGCACTTCAATTAAAGTTTGAGCCATTACATGAACAATCAGGAAATGGCCTACAAATCAATTAATTTAAATGGCTAATGAGCTCTCTGTCACATTAAAAATTCTTGAGAAGTATGTTACTGTGTGTTCTACAATTGTGTTTATACTAAAACTATGCCCATGGCCACCCATGAGTATCACATACAACAATAAAAGGGTTTTACTCATCAGCATAGTGCAGGATGTGTGCTAGGGTTAATTTTTATTTGTCAGAATAAATTGCTTGCTGACTCTGGGCGTTCAGATAAACAGACGTTATAGCCTCTCAATAAATGAAGGGTGGGCCAATTCTAATTGGTATTAGAATTTCTTCAAGAAGTTAACCAAACCAAAGATGCTATGGAGTTGTTTAGTGGTAGTTAGAGTTAGACACGACCTAATGGATTCCATTTTTAAAGTGGAGATGGCGTGTACACTTTTTAACACCAGGCTTTGAGAAACTGAACCTAATCTTTAAAAAATCGCATCTATATGATCTTAAATACAAGTTCACCTTCTGAAGTGTGGAGGCCACATCAACCTATTTTTCCTTGTGCCTTTTTATGGTCAGGGATTGTCTTAAAGCACTCTGAATCTATGCTACTGAGCAAGTAAATCGCAAGTTTCCTAGTGCATGGGCAATCACCTTCTGAAACATGGCATGGTCATTCTTGACCCTAAAAAGCATCAATTAAAATTGATAGATGCCATTTCTCGTGCATATGGCGGCCAACCATTATTGGCCCACTTTCACTTGTAGCTAGTGAGTGGAATTGATGAGGTCAGTCATATAATAGACTAATGACTTGACATTTAATTGTGAGATCACAGCTTCTAGTAGGAGGGGGTAGGGGTCAGCCATGATAATGTTTAGATGCCCATAATCCACATATGGCTGCAATATGCCATCTGGTCTCTGTATGAAGAAATCTGATAATGAGATGGTCGATATCTTCTTGATTAAAATAGACTTGAGATTGTACATTTTTAATTCAGACCTTTAGGGCCTGGTCCTCAGGAGCATTATAGGGTACAGAAGGCACTTAATTTTGACGAGGTCCACTATAAAATTGAAATTCGAATCAAACTTGTAGTTTTGTGGGATTTGGGTAGCCCAATTACATAAAATAACATTTGAATTGCAATAGCACTAGTAGCATGTCGAGAAAATCTGGTATAGCGTCAGTTGAGGTTTACTCAACCATTTCAGCCACAAAATTTCCTTTGCAATCATGAGTACAGTATAATCTCGCCCAAGTGGTAAAATTAAGGTAAAAATGTGCTTATACATTTCAAGAAAAAAGGTCATTGATTGACGGCGCCACCGTCCTAACCATAAAACATAGGGAATAATATTTTTGGAATAGCTGAGAATTTACATAGGGATTGTGTTTGTTGGTAGAAAAGTTCAAATTGCCTTACAAAGAGGTAGCGTGATCATTGAGAGTTTTATGGCTCCTATGAAGGGTGTCCTGTTGTGACAGTAATATCCAGGGTTTGAGCCACCATGAAATAAATTAATTTATTCAAGGCCCCAGTGCCCACAAGGACATTGATTGAGACTTTGCGAGTTCAATTTTTCTCATTCATAGCAAACAAGAAGTAAGCCAAAATATTTAATTAAACCATTGATGGCGACACAGTGGGACTGTCTATCATAGTAGTAGATGGTATATGTTATATTTTTTGCTTTACTGAGGAACTAGATGGGCTATGCCATGTGTCATGGATTCAGCGTGATGTGAAATTGGTAAACCTTGACCTCAGGTTATATTGAGGAAACTTAATCAAAGCATGAGAATTATTAACATGAAATGAGTCTAGGTCCAAAAATGGTAATATTTTAAAATAAAATTGGCCCTGATAAATGTCAATAGCATTAATGTCTCAGACTTAAATAACAAATGATCCAATCACCAAAGTTGCAAAAACCAGTAAAATGAAACTTTGAATGAGATATGCTTCCAAAAGGAATAGTAATTTGAGTAACATCAAAAAGGAAAACAACCAAACTTTTCTTTCTCGTTGCAAACACTTTTGCAACCCATTCAATTCAAGACTAAATCTAGTTTGATAATCTCATAGAGGATTAGTCTGCGCCCATGTCTGGGAGCAGTTGGGCAAGCAAGGCAAGAGGAGCAGGCGGAAGGCCCGCGGCCTCTAACGTTCAAAAACGCCCTGGAGAATCTGGTGGAATAGAATAAAATCTAAAAAAACTGGTGGTCACAATTTCCCCCGGAGATACTCGCGTGGCAAGCACGATGCAACCAGTACATCAACATGCCACATTCCCAGCCATTTTTATCGGTGGAATTTGGAGTCCGTGTGTATCTGGACATCCAAAAAATGGCCCTATGGGAAAAATTTTGTGAAGATGTACACAAAATTTTCCCAACCGCGGTGTACGTTGCACCTCACTCCATGTCGCGCGGTTGGCTGGACCTAGGTTTTGAAAGCAAAATAGCAGCAGATGAGGCTGCAGTGGTGTGCATAGTGGTCGACCTCCCCGAAGGGCAATGGGTCATCGAAACTTAATGCACCAGATGGACAAAATCAAACCAAATTTTCCTCACGTTTGACTTTTTGCCTACTATGGTAAAACGTGACATTTTGGAGCAACACCTGAAAGATGGTCTCGCCATATATGGCGAAATACAATCTTTCAAAATGCAATGTTTCACGCTGATGCCACACCTGTGCACTGGCAAAGCCATCGCAGTTCTGACCCCAACTGAGGAGATCGCAAAGGACCTAACCCAGATCCCACACTCCACCTTTATTGACATTGCAGGGCACACCACCCACCCATTCCGGGTAGCTGTGGACAGCGCGCCCCCCATTTGCACCCACTGTGACGCGTTTGGCCATAAGGCACATGCATGCCCCATCAAAGAGGGTGTCACATTTCAAGAGCACCCCTCGGCAGCCATGGCCAGCGGAGAGGCGCACTACAAACCAACCGCAAGCACCAAGGAGGCTTTCCTGTGGGGAGCAAAAGACTGCTACTTATGTGTAAAGCCCATCTCCCTGCAGGAGCGAAAGAAGGCCAAGCAGGCCCATAGGACCGCGGCCAAGGAAGCGGCCAAGGCCACCACCACCATCCCACACTCACAACGCCAGGAGAACATGGAGACCTTCGCGGTGGAAGCAACTAAGAAATTATCACCCAATCAGATTGGGAGGCCCATGCCAAATGAGCCACTCAATCTGAGGATCCGATGGGAGATTCGATCTCACCAAATCGCTGCACCCAAGCCCCGGTCAAAACCAACTTGGGACCTATCCCAACCAAAAAAAATTTTTTTGCCCAACTCGACGGTGCACCGAACTTATCCGCACCACAAAAAATTCATCCAACGTCGGGAAAACAAAAAGCAAAGGCCAAAGCCAATGCGACTCTTTCTGCAATAATTAACAAAAACCCCAATAGCGTTGCTGCTAATACCCGTGCTGCTGTGAAAGCCCGTGGAGACCTGGAAGAGGCTGGTGGGCTGGGGGCCCACCCCCTCACACCTAAGGTGCGATGGGGGAAACCTTCACTCTAGGGACGCTGAATATTGCCAGACTCAAGGCCTCCCCGTCCTGGGCTAGGAAACTGAGTTTTTTACAAAACAATTTACCCGTGGGTCTCCTGGCCATCCAGGAGTCCCACTGTCCATGAGGTTCTGAGGAAGCTTGGAAAACAATGCTCCTCCCATCCCTATCCTTTTGGTCAAAGCACTGTGGGGTGCTAATTCAGAAAAACAATTTTTTAAATTTACATCTTCAGAAACATTCCTAAATGGCCGAGTGCTTGTTATCACCTTCTCATGGGCCAATGTTGCACACACAATTGTCAACATTTACGCCCCAAACGGTGCACATGAGCGTCGGGAATTTTTCTCATCAGTCAAATCCCTCCCGCTACCCCCCAATTCTTTCCTAATTGGTGACATGAACTGTTGGCTAACCTCACCAACGGACCGGTGGCCACCCTCACCCCATGCCCCACAGGGTCACGTAGAACTACACGTTCTAAAAGCCACCCTTGGGTTAATGGATGTGCTGCCGTGACATGCCCCACTGCTCGAAAACATGATGCGTCCCCATGTCCACAACGGCCAATTAAGGTCCATGACCCACATCAACCTTATTCTAGCGCTGGCGAAATTCCAACCCCACATCTCCCACTTCAAAACAACGAAAATGGAATTCTCTGACCACCGACTGGTCTCAATAACATACCACTTACCCATCACAGTTGCAAAGGCCCCACATTGGTGCAAAATCCACACCCAGAGCTCGCGTCACCAGGATTTTCCATGTGGGTGGAAGAGGCAACTTTGGCAAAATCATTTGTTGCACCATTTTGCGTGGACCCCATTTCCACATGGGCAACTTTCAAAGAAGACACCATCCGCCACTATCGCCATCTCTCACTCAGATGCTCACGAGCCACATCAGCAGTTATATCGCGCGCACTGGTAGAATTGGCCCACTTGAAGTCCAACATTCCAGCCTCAGGATATAGCCCTGCATGGGGCCAGAAGTGGGCGGAGGCAGCTGCCCACCTCAATGCACTTGAAAGGCAACACAAACATCGGGTTTGTGTCCAATACAGGGCCACACACATCACTAAAGGCGACAAGTGCACCGCATACTTCTTCAAAAAAAATTTTGCACCACGCCAGAGTGTGGCCTGCACACAGGTGTGAAGATCGGATAATTCTATTGTGGACACACCGGCTGAAGTGGCAATCAAAATGCAAAGATATTACTCCGAGTTATACCGAGCCAAACCAATTCAGCTGGCCAAAATGGCGGAATTTCTTGACTGAGCTCATATCCACACTGTTTTCTGATACCCGGAAATAATGAATTTAATTACTACGAACGAATTATGGACTACCATTCGCAGTGCGCCAAACCAAAAATGCCCAGGCCCAGATGGCATTCCATATGAGTTCTACAAAAAATATTTTAAATATATATCCCCATTGCTGCTAGCCTCACTCAACCAAAGCTTTTTTGGAAACGCGCCTCCTACCAGGAGGACATGAGGCCTTTACGGTCACACTATTCAAGAAAGGGGATAGGCTAGACTTAGCCAACTGGCGCCCCATTTCTCTAACAAACACAGACACCAAAATTTTAACCAAAATCATGGCTAACCATTTAGGGACTGTAGCATCTGCCACCACCTCCCCAGAACAATTTGGTTTCATCCCCAGAAGGTCGATTTGGGATAACGTGCACTCTGTGGCTAATGTGTGTCAGTCCACAGCCTCTGGGGCACTTGTATTCTTGGACCAACAAAAGGCCTATGATAGAGTAAACTGGGAATACCTTAGGGCCTGCCTCCAACAATTCCGCCTAACTCCCCGCTTCATTAACTGGGTGATGCTGCTCACGGAATCTGCAACAATGGCAGTGCATGGCCCAGGTTTCCTAACGGAAGTAGTCCGTCCTCAAAGGGGCCTGCGACAAGGGGACCCCCTTAGCCCACTCTTATACAACTTCAGCCTTGACCCACTACTGCGAAATGTGAATGCCCAACTCACTAGGGTCCATGTGCCAGGCCAAACCCCAGTCAAGATGATGGCATTTGCAGATGATTGCGTGGTGGGGGTGTCTAATAACAAAGATGCACGCGCGCTTGAAGCCCTCATCCAGGAATATTCCCGGGTAAGCAACGCGGCACTGAACGCCTCCAGAACCAAAATCATCCTCCTTGGTCAGTTTCAGAACTGCTGGGCCCCAGCAAGTAGTTCCCAACCCGGCCCATCTGCTCGCCCACGTACACGCCTTACTAACTCAAAACACACCGCTCCACTGGTGCTCCCCTTTGTGCCACGACCTACCATAGGACCGGTACACCATCTGGGCGTGTGGTTGGAGGCAGGTGGATATGCGTCAGCAGTAATGGAGTGCCATATACTGGACAACGTGACGAAGCGAATCGCCTCTCTCAGAGCCCACCCTACTACCCTCACTGGCAGGGTTGTTCTTGCCAACTCTATGCTCCTATCCAAAGTCTGGTTCGGAGCCCACGCCATCCCCTTCTCCCCAAGCTTCTTTAAATCCCTGTATGCTTTGCTATAAGGTTGGCTTTGGTCAGGCTGCCCTCCACCAGTACGGCTAGAGGTCATGTTTAGCCCTCATCATCATGGTGGCATGGGCCTACTTGACTTCAAAGCCCATGCCGCCAAGATCCTGGGCACCTGGATTGTGGCCGTCACTGCTCCTACACTCCCATCCCAACACTGGTCCCGTGCGGCCCGCTCCAACTTCTCCTGAGCCTTGGGACTCAACAATCCATCAAACCCCTACTCCCTGATGAAATACCTCCATCACACACATCGGCCACAGGTCCTCACGGGACCAAAACCCACTACAAACGAATCCTACTCTCCATGCGAAGCGCAGAGTGGAGAATTCATATTAGTGGACATACAACCCGAAGAGGCCGCCCCTCTCCTCAGTTCACACAAGAAGTACAGGGGCTACCCATCCATGATGGTGCGATCCCCATTCGACCCCAAGTCCTATCCAGGGTGTACTTGGACATGATGGATATCACTTATTCCACTGAGACCCAAAAGACTATCTGGAAATATGAACACCATCCTCTGTTGCAGCCTCAAGTCCGCTCCCTTGTGTGGCGCTTCCTGAGGCGGGTGTATCGTACAGCTGAGCGCTCTAATGCTTTACACTCATCCTGTGTCGTGTGTGGCCAGTATGGAACGCTGTTTCACCGCCTGGAGAAGTGCCCCACCTCTAAAGTAATATGGCGCGAAGTCCAACGTCTGCTAGGCCAGGATCAAAACACATCCCTTCAGTCTGTCAAGAGATATGTTTGCTTCATCAATGGCCTCCCCCTCCCACCCTCCCTCCGTGCTCTGGTGGTTGCAATCGCCAAGTGGACTATCCACACGATTGTCTTGGATGCCATCGCTGGATCCATCCCCACCCTCCCTGAAGCTGTCCACAGATTCCGGTCTCATTTGGTGGATCACTTTCAAGCGTGGATGTTTGGATATCTCCCACCGCGTCGCCAACAGCTGGTCTCCTCCTGGTTCCCAGTCTGGTTCATCAAATCAGACCCCTTCCTCCACACGTGCTCAATATTGGATACGTCCCCTACACACGTTCCCTCCCCCTTCCCATAAGTGGCGTTCCCACTGGCAACAAAAGATAGCATCGCTTCTCTGGGGTGCCTCCCCTGGTACTAAGTTTTGTTTTGTCTGAGTCATATTTGGAAGTGTCCGTACCATGGCCGGCCTTCCCCGCAACAAATTTAAATTTAAATTTAAAGAAAAGGAAAACAACCAAAATGATAGAAAAAACGGTGCCATCAAGAAACTAGAAAATTAAGTCAACTGATGGTAATAAAAATCTGACTCCACAGAAGTGCACAGTAGCCACGGAGTTGACGACCCTGGTACCTCAGGCTCCACACACCACTGCAGTGCAAAAATTCAGGACTTAAGAAAATGTGCGCATGAGAGAAATCAAATAAAGAAGAGTCTGCACCGAAGTTTCTAAAAAAGATTTAATATTTTCTCAATCCACAATTCAATTTATCATCCAATTTTTTATTCACATCCCATTTTTTTAGCATTTAGTATAGAAATAGAAAGTTTTTTACTTAAATAAACATTCTATTTCACATTATCTTAAGTTTGTCCTTTAGTTGTATTTTCACTTTAACTAAGTGAAAAGTACTAACTGAAAATAACCAATCTTGAGTACACTACAGTTGAAGACAATCATTTTGAGAAGAACTCCTTGTAAGGTTAGGCTTTCAAGAAAAGAGGTTGAGATAAGCTCCGTTGGATCAAGGGAAGATTCCAAAGTACACAGGATTAATATTAAAGAAGATGCACAGTTAGCACGCAAGTTTCAGGTTTACCACTCTCTCATAAGTTTAAGCTTAGCTGGTTAGTGTCAAATCTGTGCAAAAAATTATACCTTTTGAAGCCCCAAGTTCAAATTTCCTAAAGTTAAGCAAGAAGAAACCAAAGCGGCGAGACTGGTGCTCACTAAAGTGATGACGTCAATACACACAGTTGAGAAGAGAGTGTTTAGGGAAAATGGAAATGCCTAGTATTAAAACCATGGAGTTATACCATGGTGAAGAAGCAGCAGAAAACCTGACCCAACAGAAAAAGCGATGATTGAGGCATGACTGTGAGTGTTGGAAAAAGAAGTGGTGGAGTTGAGGTTGTTCCTAGATTTGGTTTCAGACACCACTTGATGGGCTCGAGTGGCTACTACCCCAGTTTAGGGCACATACCAATGACTAAAAGGATTAAAACTGATCTGAAGAGACTTTAGGAATGGGTCCCACACCTTGAATCAGAAAATAGAATATGTGTAAAAACATCGAATAAGTATGGTGAACGTTTAGACCACCAGTAGAGTATTTTTGATGACATAGATCAATACTTGAAGGAAATTAAGGGTCAGTTTTAAGTAAAACCACAGCCTGCTCTAAGCCCTTTAATCAAAACCTCATGTTTGGAAATGTCAGTGTTAGTTGCACAGGGAGTAACATCTCCACAACACCAGAGAAGCACTCCAGTAGAGGAAGCTCTGAACTTTAAACACTATTTCAAAAACATGTTCACTCCTGGCGAGGGTACAATAGCTGGGTTTTTACAAATGTATGAGAACTGCAGGGGTGGCGCTAGTGACAAGCAGAAGGCTCGTCACGTCCAAGGCTGCATGAGTCATGAAGTGCGGAGATACTCAGCACTACTTTATGCCCTGGTTTGAACAGGACTGAAGTCAAGGGAATCATGTTATCAGAATTCAGTAGAGCGCAGGATGTGAGAATATAAAGCAAGAGTTCATATTTATGAAAATGGACAAGAGGGAGATAGATGCAAACTATGCCACTCAATACTACCTTTGAGCACAACAACTATGGACAACTGGGACCTTAGATTTACCTACTACAAAAATTGACCTACATACTTCCTTATAAGCACATTCAGCCCTCAAGGTGCACATGACGCTTGAAATCAAAATGGCTGGATCTCTCAAGGCCATTGTTATAAAATTGGATGATATCATTAGGATCCACCGTATTGTTTGTACAGGTCAAACCCACTGAGTAATACACAGATGATGTGGGGATCTTCAGTCCTCTGGACACATTTGAAAATATACTAAAAATTATGAGCAATCGCCAAATGATTCTTTTATTTTATTTTAAAAATACAGCAATCTTTTGCTTTTCTGCTCTCTCTACTATTAACAAACTAACCTTTCTCAATCTCCCATCTCGCTTATATACAGAAGCTTTGGATGATATACCTCTTATAGCTTGGGCTATTCTATTCTGCCAATATTCCTCTAATTCAGCTTATTATTTCTTTAGCTCTCTATCGCCCTAATTGTTGGCGATTTGATTTGTATTCATCAAATGTCAACATCGCCTTATCACCTTATCACCTTAATTAGAGCCGATCCAATAATAACCTGTTATATCCCAATATCACCTTGTCTTGAGGCAATCAAATAATCATAACTGATATCATGCTCAGCGAATTCTTCCCAAATTCGCCCTAGCTGCCCCAAAATTATCATCCAGTCATATTGGAATTGTGACATTACCCCCTCCTTGACTGGAGGATAAGGCTCCTATTGCTTGTATGATCAAAGGAACTTTGCGTGCACTCAGTTAATGGTCTGACCATTTGTGGGGTCCTTGATGATATATGCATCGACTCAAGTTTTCTCTATATCTTCAAACAGACCAATCCAAATACTGGCCAGCTTGTGTTTCTCGCCGAACCTATGTTGGTCATGGAAGAGAACCTTATCACCTTTTTTGAACTGCGCCAACCCACTATGATGTACCTGATTGGCAGCCTGATTCCTGATCTTCTTGGCTAAGCTGAAGGAATATACTTTGGTTTGTAATTTGATTAGAGTGTTCGCCAGGTTATTCAAATAGTGATGGGGTTCCATTACACCGGTGTCTTCTACACACAAATATAGTAATGCCAGAAGAGCTGGGTGTTAACCATATAGTAGTTGGAAGGGACTCTTCCCCGTGGCGTAATGGTAACTAATGTTATAGGCGAACATGGCAGTGGAAAAAAGGGAGCTCCAAATGGAAGGTCAATCTGTTACTAATTTTTGTAGTATGTTAACCAAAGTCCCATTCACCCATTCGACCATTCCATTGGATTTGTGGTGGCATGGGGTTGTCAGAACCCTGCGGATCCCATGAGCTCATTCAGTTTGAGGCTGATGTGTTAGGTGAAGTTGGTTCCGTTATTGGTGAGAATAAACTGAGGGCAGCTGTGTCGCTGAATAATGCATTCCATCACGAACTTAACCACAGTAACTGCCCCTAAATCTCATATTGCCCTTTCTTTGACCCACCGGTCAAGTGGCCTTTAGCCACAAGAATGTACTTACATTTGTTGGCTCCTGTTGACAAGCGACCAACGACATCAAGGGAAACCATGTGCCAAGCAAAATGTGGTTTCACTACCCACTATGAAGTCTTATGGCGGAATGGCTTCTCCACATGGCACTGATGGCAACAGTAAATAGTTTTGATAACATCGAAGCTCATGCTTTCCCAATAGTACCAAGGGCGCAACAACTCCATTGTCTTATGCACCCCAACACGTCCAACTGCCTTGTGGGAACTCATAATGATTCCCAGCCATGCTGAGGATCATGGAAAAATAACTGTATAATCGCCAATCTGCTTGTTTAGTAATCAATTCCATTGAAAGGTATTTGTTCACATCTCGTTTAATGCTTTGATCACTTGGGGAACTTTGTTGTCATATTTTTGCTGAGCATCTTTTCTTACATCTCATCACTGAGGTCCACCATAATGGCAACAGTCATCAGTCAAGATAAACAGTCAGCGTTCTGATGCTTTACTCCTGGGTGATGAAGGATCTTGAAGTCACAAGCCTGAAGCATAAGAGCCCATTGGTCCAAACGGCCTACAGGTTCTTTGAGGTTCTGCAACCAGTGTAATGACGCGTGATCTGTTACAACTTTGAACTTTACCCCATGCAAGTAGACTCTAAATTTCTTATACAAGTAGATCGTCGCTAAGCACTCTCACTCAGTCACAGTATAATTACGCTAATGTAAGTTCAGACTTTGACTACAGTATGCTACAGGATGTTCCAATCCCTTTTCATCTTTATGAGAAAGTACTGCCCTAATAATGGAAAGAGACGCATCCATCTGAATGATAAACTTTTTGTAAAAGTTCAGATAGCATAGCACCTGTGCACTGGTTAGTGCCATACAAAATGTATCAAAAGCGTATTGACAATGTTCTGGCCATTCAAACACAGAGTCCTTTTTTACCAACTCAAATATTGGCCTCACAACACAGCTAAAGTTAGGGATAAAACGCCGGTAGTAGCTGACCATTCCTAAAAATACCTGTATGTCACGTATACTATGAAGTGTAGTCATTTTGCTGATGGCCTCCAACTTAGCCAGCTGTGGTTTCAGCCCTTTAGAGTCTACCACAACCTCAGGTTTCCAACTGATCTCTGAAGAAGTTACAAATTTTGAGTCTTAATTTTGATGTTCGCCTCAGCAAGCCAGCGGAATACTGCTTCTAAATGATCAAGGTGCTCAAAAAAGGTTTGAGAGAAAACGTCAGTAAAATTGAGATATACAAGGACGCATGACAGCTTCAGGTCACCAAGAATAGTGTCCATGACTCGCTAAAGCGTAGCCAGGGCATTGCACAGTCCTTGATGTATCCAAGTTGGTTGAAAAAGGCTTTTGGAGGGTAATATGCCGCATTTTTCCCAGTTTTCTGTGGGTAGCTTAATTTGCCAGTAACTGGATATCAAGTCCATCGCTGAAATGTAATGGGCTTCCTCTAACCAATCCAAAGCATTGTTGATCCTTAATAAAGGGTATGAGTTTTTTTAATACTGTTGAGCTTCCAGTAGTCTATTACTATGTGGTTTCTGCCATCCTTCTTTTTTACAATCAGAACGGGTGAAGCCCACGGACTCTTGGATGGTTCAAGCATCCCTTGCTCCAGCAACTTGTCAATTTCATTAGTGACAAGATCATCCGCTGCCCTCAATTGGCGGATTGGCTGATACCTTATAGGGGGATGGTCTCCTGTGTCTACTCGATGGACCACCCCCCAATCACACCCTAAGTCATGATTGTCAACAGCAAAAATCCCCTTTTACTTCTGAAATAAAGCTATTTCTTGGTCTTTTTCTCTTACAATAGCTCTATTAGATTACTCCACTGTACCACCATCAGTACACCAACCAGTGCCTCGACTGGTAGGCCAAATTCGCCTAATGACCCAGAATCATGAACCTGAAGAACCTCCCCAATTGGAGCAAAGTGTAAATACGCTACTATTTGGTGTCAGCGGATTTGTATTGGTTCATTATGGAGGTTTGCTAACAAAACCTTAATTTCTCCATGGCCCAAAATATAATCCCTGGAGCCACATGAGGCTCAAACCATGTTTGATGATAGAGACCAATGACTTCCCCATATAGCCCAACAGGCACTTCCACCTCCAAATTGGTGTTCACTAAAACTTGATGTCCAGAGGGAATAGATATCAGCCCTGCAGCTCGGACGGGATGCCTTGATATTCATATATCTGCTGGGGAAGGGGCTGATTCTTTCTTTTTAGTTGATGATAGTGGAATGAAATCACTCCGTCACTATATGCAAGATTGATAAGGCTCATGTGCACTGGATCCTTCGGTACTCCATTAGAGGTGAAGTAAATTGGGATCCGCTGTCTCAGAATGACAATGGTATCCTCCGTCATATTAATGGAAGCCCCAAAATGGCGCAGGAAAGCGGTTCTGATTAGCAAGTCGTAGTTTTTATTTGGTAATCTAATCGCCAGAGCTATTATGACAATGGACCCAAAATGCAGAGGTAGTGTACTGTACGCTCCCTCAGAAATGGTGCTTACTGTTCCAGCTGTTCCATACACCATTTGATGGCCCACGTCAGGTTTTAACATCAACTTCACCATCATTTTAGTGGAAACTATGTTGACTGGAGCACCTGTATCTACTATAGCATGAACTCTATTTTGCTATAAAAATATCACAGTATGTAAACTAAGAATAAGAATAATATTAACTGCTTAATATGTGAACACTTATGGGTTTTTCTTTTTCAAGAAAACTCATTATCCCCTCACCAACTTTGGGATATTATTTAACAATGGCGTCTACCAAAAGAGCGACATTCACTCCTTTCATAGTTGGGACATCCACAGCAGTATCCAACTTGTTTTGTTCAAGCATTCGACAGGCATACGGCTTTGGTTATTCTGAGGACTCTTTCTCCGCCGCAGCCTTGGCTTGAGCTCGTGTCAATATGTTTACTCCTCCAACTGGCTGCTGGTATAAAATTCCGTCATTATAATGAGGAACTTCTGTAGGATATACTACTATTTATTCAGGGACGTTTTGGTTTGGAATTGCTGAGGTAGAGAGTCCCATCATTACTCCCCTCCATCTTTTCCCTGATAGTATTGGCCTTGGTGTATGTAGTTCACTCGGCGGTTATAGTAGAATTTTGCCAAGTGACCAGGATGGCCGCATTTATAGCAGTCAACCCCATAAGAACCATGTCCTTGATTTAATAAGAGGGCCAGATTGGAAAGTTAGGGGTCATTAGGTGTAACCAGGCCCATGTCAGTAAGATGATTGTTGACATTTAGTGTAGCTAGGTCCTGGTTGGTAGCTAGGTTGCTGATGGTTTTTTGTGACCAGCCCATAGTGCTGATCAAACTATTGAGTACAGTTTAGCCAAGGAAGAGTTGCAGAGTTATAGTAAGGTCGAGGGTTGCTAGGCACAAAGTGAGTCAGATAAGGATATTTGACCTAGATAAGAGGGTACGGTAGAGGCGGTAGTTTGAGCTCCACATTTGGCGGTAGAAAGTTCTGGGATATGTGACGCAAAAACTGTACAATATTGAGCAGAGGAACGTCACCAACCAGAAGTGGCGAAATGACATTGTGAAGCTCTCTGTATGGCTTCACCACAAGGTCATGGCAATGCACATGTTGGCTTCCACTAAGTATCCTGCCCCAATCAGCATATGAGTTTCCATTGTAAACTGATCAGAATGCCAGGAGAGTCTTGTTTCAGCAGACTCAGATCATTAAAAATTATGCTTTCCGCTGTGACATCTTTGAGGTACCCTAAACAGGTAGAGTAGAGCATCTTTTACATCCCTATAGGTGATAGAGCTACTTGGGAGGTAACAGGTGACTTAATTGACACTCCTGACATCCAAGGAGGATATCAACAGTTTAGCCTTCCATCTATCAGAGGCACCTTCTGCTACAAGTTCAAACAATTTAAAGAAACCATGGATATTTCCATTTCAATTAAATGGAGGTAGTTTCTTGATGTTAATATCCTCATCCCGTTCACTTTTTTTTGACTCATACTGAGGAATGGGTTGATATCCAAAAGCAGTTTACTGATCAGAAGCTGAACAAGCAGAATTTTTGATCTCTGCCGCTTTAGGGGTAGCATGACCTTCTGCTGTGGGCGACACCACCATTACTTGAGGGAATTGCGCTCTGACTCATATTCATATCAAGTACTACCATCCTGAATGTAGTAGCTCTGACCAGCGTCATATTCTTCTTTGTATGATGCCCCCTCTTGATAGTTATCCTCGTCCCAGTGAGAAGTCCTAGTGGCACTGGTCAATTTATACTGCATACTGCAGCTGTTCAGTAGTATAATCTAACCTGTTGGCGAGTTCCTTGTTTTGTTGTCCCAAAATTTGCATTGGCTAAACGTTTTATTAAGCTGGTGCATGACAGCATCACGTTCTTGAGGAATTTCATCTTGTTTTTTATACATCGCATCTAAGGTAAGTTTGGATTCTTCATACCCAGCTGGTGCAGTGCTTTGTGAAGATTCCTCAGCAACACAGGTTGTGTAAGACATGTCTGGCGACTCGAGTTTTGTAGTACTTGGTGGTTGATCAATGGGCCCCCTGTAGTGAGCACCACTGTTATAAAATCGGACATTTTTGTTAGGATCCGCCATATTGTTTATACAAGTTGAACCCATTGAACAATAGACAGATGATGTGGGGAATGTCAGTCCTCCGGACACATTTGAAAATATACTAAAAATTATGAGCAATCGCCCAATGATTCTTTTATTTTATTTTAAAAAATACAGCAATCTTTTGCTTTTCTGCTCTCTCTACTATTAACAACCTAACCTTTCTCAATCGCCCATCTCGCTTATATACAGAAGCTTTGGATGATATGCCTATTATAGCTTGGGCTATTCTATTCTTCCAAAATCCTCTAATTCAGCTTATTATTTCTTTAGCTCTCTATCGCCCTAATTGTTGGCGATTTGATTTGTATTCATCAAATTTCAACATCGCCTTATCACTTTATTACCTTATTTAGAGGCCATCTAATAACAAACCGTTATATCCCAATATCACCTCATATTGAGGCACTTGTATAATTGCAACTGATATCATGTTTGGTGGATTTTTCCCAATCAGCCCTTGCTGTCCCAAAATTATTGTCCAGTCAAATCAGAATCATGACAGCAATCAAGGAAGCTTTACTAAATGTGCAAGGAATTATAAGATCAAAAACAAACAAGTGACTTAACCAACACGCAGAGTTGGAAAAGCGGTGTACGCTAGACTGAACAAGAGTGACAAGCCAAAAAAGACAATAACTTCAAACCAGTTCCACAGTATCAGCGCAAGGAGTTAAAAAGCCACAAATGTTACAATTCTGGTCACTTTTGGCAATCTTTTCCAATGAAAGGTGATGAAGAAATTCCCCCTTCACCAAAAGAGGAAACCCCTGAAGCCATAAATTGGGTGAACCTACACGTAAAATGAGAGGACGTTCACCAAGATGAAGATTTGATGGATGCCAGTTAACATGTCTTAGGAGCCCCCATTGCTGTATATGTACCTTCACGATTATGGGTACATGGATCCACCGATGAGAGGTTGAACTCTACATACCTAGCTCAAGAAATGAAGCCCACTCAAGTAGTCAATAGTCTAGAGGAAGGCTAACAACTTGAACTGGACACCTTCAAGGATATTGAGAAGAATACTACATTGTACTCCAAAACGATATCCAATAAACCCAAAAAATTAGAGGAATTCAAAAAGTCAGCTGACGACGTGCTGTCAACTGAAAATTCATTTGTAAATACTGTAACCAAAGTGGAAGTTGTGATACAATATGTACATGGACTGGCAGTCCTCAATACTGGTGCCCCAGTCAATATTATGTCCTTGAAATTGATGAAGAAGCAGAAATTTGTGCTGGACATTTACTACTGTGTGAAGTATTAGACCGCAGGACCTGACACCATGTGTGCGTTAGGGGCTAACTCTGCCTTACCTTAAGCTTTGGATGCATGTTACACACTGCCCCTGCCGTGGTCTTGGACAATGACTACTACAGCCCCTTATTGGCACACAGTTTTTATTGGATTTTGGTGCAAAGATTGACTTTTTTAGCAGTACTATGAATCTGCTAAACTACCATATTTCCCTTGTGTTTAAGAATGTGACCTGAAAATAAGGAAGCAGCGGACATGTCTGGTCGAAACTGAGCAATCAATAAACCTGGTGCACAACTTACATTTTGAATAAGATGGGAAACAACTTTTTGATTCAGTGTGCGCTTAAGACAGGCTTCCCTTGAATGCCAATGTGGCAGTGGAGATTTGACCTGGAGAGAAAAGAGTTATTCACACCTCCATAAGTGTGAAGAACCCCCTTAAAACTGTACTCAAAAAAGACACCTAAGAAGGAGTATTCAATTAGGAGCCGCGAGTGCTGCATGGATTCTTTAACTCTAGTCATAAGGGTGAAGTGACTTTCCTCTTAGGGAACATCACCACTCATCCTATCCAAATCGAGAAAAGACAAATTTTGGCGTGCAAAAACTAACCAATTGTGATACCATCTAGTCAGTACATGCTTTTGGAGGATTGGACAATTTGGGACTTGCGAAGTGACAGAGTAAGAATGGAAAGAGCTGGATGACTTACTGGAAGAGTTCAAAGATATCTTCAGCCAAGGACCAAAAGATCAAAGTCTGTTTAAAGGAGAGATATACCGTTTTGATACAGGGTCAGCTATACCTTTTAAATTGAAGCCATACTGCTGATTGAAAATGTAAGATGAGGTCATCACAAAGGAGCTTAAATCACTTATAGACACTGGCTTGTTGAGGTTCTCAAAGAGTCCTTGGGCATCGCCACTTCTGTTGGTGTTCAAGAAAGATGGCTTTCACAGGGGTGGTCATGGACTACTGTCTCTTGAATGAAATTACAAAAAAGATTCTTACCTCTCCCAAGAATCAACAACGCCTTAAAACGATTGGGCGGTTCAAAGTAATTTTCAGCAATGGACCTGGCCAGTGGGTACTGGCAGATGGAACTGTAGCCTGAAGACCAGGAAAAGTGCGCATTGATTCGCAGCCAAGGCTTATTCAAATTGATCCGATTGCCACAAGGTTTTCAACGCCAAGGAAACCTTTCATCGTGCCATGGACTGAATATTTGGAGAACTGAAGATGACGAATGTTCTAATCCATATGGACAATATAATTGTATTCAGTAGAAGTTTTCGAGAAAACAATAAGCACCTTCAAGAGATGTTTACGCAGTTAAGAGAATCAAACTTTAGACTGAAATGGAGAAAGTGCACTTTTCTCAAGAATTTACTCGAGTTCTTGGTCCATGAGATCAGTGCACAGGGGATTCGACCTCAAGAAGGAAAGGTGAAGTCAAAAACAAAAATGGAATGTCCAAAGAGTTTGAGGGGGTGTTCAGGTGTTCCTGGGCATGATTGACTACTACAGACAGTTCATCTCGCGGTTTTCATATTTGGCTAATCCCCTGATATACCTAATGAACAAGCACTCTAAGTCTGAGTGGAGCCTAGAGAAATACCAAGCATACAAGGATTTGAAAAAGAAGTTGGTAGAGGCACCTATCCTAACTTACTCAGACTTCATTAAGTTCTTCTACCTATACACCAATGCCAGCGACATAGGACTCAGTGCAATATTAGCACAACTAGACGAGGAGGGTATTGACCATCCCATTGAATACTATTCCAAGGTCTTTACCAAAGCGGAAAGAAACTACTCTGTTACAAAGTGTGAATATCTTGCAGTGATTAGAGCAGTGAATCATTTCTGCCCTACCTATATGGAGTTCACTTTAAAGTCATAACAAACCATACATCCTTACGCTGGCTCAGAAACATGAATGATCCTGACGTAAGACTAGCCAGATGTGTGTTCAGCTTCAAGGACATGACTTTGAAACTATACACAGGGCTGGAAGCAACCACATTAACGCAGATGGACTCCCAAGGTTGCCTTTGTTTTATATGAGCACAAGAGCGATCAACTTTATGGCCTAATTGGATAACCAGAAGAGGAATGGGAAGAAGAAAAAGAATAAGTAAAGTCATTCTTAAGATGTTCAAAGGAAATGCAAAGAGTATATGGAAAACTCCAAGAATTTATTAAAGGGAAATTGTATCCATATGTGCGATCTAACGATCAAATGGAAGTAGTGACGGAGGCACACCAATATGTGGGACATGGAAGATTTCAGAAGACCCTAGCCTATCTCAAGAACTGGTCCTGTTTGGAGGTTATGCCTGACAAGGTGCACCAAGACTTGGAGATAAGTGTACCATGTGTAAGCTTTAGACCGTTGGAAAAGAATTTTGAGTTTACACCAATCACACCATCTATGGCTTTTTACAATGCCTTTATCAATGTTGTAAGACCACTTAAACTGCCTCAAGTGGGAACAAGTTTGTCAGTAGAAAATTGACCACTTCACAAGGTGTATTGAAGCAGCGGCGATCAAGACATACACAGCAGGGACCACAACCCAATTCTTTTACAATCAGATTATCACAAGACATGGTTGTCCCCAGATTTTGCTATTATATAATGGGAAGAACTTAGTCTCTGAAATAGGGCGAAAACGTATGGACTTGGTATGGGTAAAACAACTGTTCATTACCCCCTATACACCATCATCAAATGAGAGTCTGGAAAAGTAAATGGGACTATAGACGGTATCCTCAGGAAAATAGTAGTTAACACAAGTCAAAGTGGGATATCCTCTTATCATCTGCACTGTAGGCCTACCAACTTAGCCACAACAGGGTCATTAGGATGTCACCTTTCAAGGCGCTCTATGGAAGAAGCTGCCTTACCTACCCTATTGACTCCAATAATTGCTGCAGATTGAAAGATTTACCCCCTAGGAATTATCAGCAAGATTTGGCTGATGAACTTATACATATACCTGGAAGCAGGAAAAAACAATGAGCACAGCATTCCAAAAGGGCAGAAAGACAGTCAGTGATGTGCCAAACTGGGAGAATATGAGTCAACAATAAAGTATTGTTTTATCATGTCCGCCGAAGCCATCCTGAGAAGCTTCAAGCCATTTGGACTGGACCATCAACTAAAAGGCCAAGATGGTCTATAGATACTCCATTTGAGATAATGCCACCAATATTGTGTTCAACAGAGTCCACGAGAGACACCTCAGATCCTACCCTCAGTATTGTCTTGGATGGGATGGTTTTGCGGATTTGGTGTGCTGCATAATTGTTAAATCCTTGACCTCTGGTAGAATTGAGGAAATTTTAATCAAAGTTCGAGAATTATTAACATAAAATGAGTCTAGTTCTAAAAATGGTAATACAACAAATCAAATTGGCCACAAAAATGGCGATAGCAATAATGTCATGGATGAAATGACAAATGATCAATCATCAAAAAGGCGCAAACCAGTAATGATGAAACTTAAAATCAGATATGCTCCCAAAAAGGAATAGTCATTTGAGTAACATAGAAAAGGAAAACAATCAAAATTAAAGAAAAAAGGATGCCATCAATGCAATTAAAAATATGGTAACTGAAGGTAATGAAAATTTGGACTTCACAGAAGAGCACAGGAGCCACGGAGCTGATGACCTTGATAGCGCGGGCTTCACAAACCGCTGCAGTGCAAGAATTCAGGACCTTGAGAAAATGAGTGCTCAAGAGAGGAATTCAGTTAAAGAAGAGTCTGCACCGAAGTTTCTAAAGAAGATTTAATATTTTCCTAATCCATAATTCAATTTATCATTCAATTTATTATTTACATCCCGGTTTTTAGCATTTAGTATAAAAAAAGTTGTTTACTTAAATAAACAATATATTTCACATTATCTTAAGTTTGTCCTTTAGTTGTGTTTTCACTTTAGCTAAGTGAAAAGTACTGACTGAAAATAACCAATCTTTAGTACACTACAGTTGAAGACAATCATTTTGAGAAGAGCTCCTTGTAAGGTTAGGCTTGCAAGAAAAGAGGTTGAGATAAGCTCCGTTGGATCAAGGGAAGATTCCAACGTACACAGGATTAATATTAAAGAAGACACACAGTTGGTATGTAAGTTTCAGGTTTGCCACTCTCTCATAAGTTTAAGCCTATCTGGTTAGTGTCAAATCTGTTCAACAGATTATCCAGATTGACGCCCCAAGTTCAGTTTCCCCAGAATTAAGCGAGCAATGCCCAAGTTGGCGAGACCATAATGCAGGTCAAGACAGCAGAGATGACCTGGTGTACAATAGTCTTTCAGTAGACGCACTTTGGACAAAACATTATGAACTAGATCAAGGGCGTATCTCCTCAGCTGATCTATCATCTTGAGCTGATAGGCGGACACTTCAGGCGCCTTAAGGTTTACTGGGACTAAGAGGGTGCCCAGTGGTTTGTGGGTACTCCCCTATGAACTTTATCAGTCTGCAAACTGAGGGTTTATTTGAGCCACTGATAAATCTGGTAGATTGATGTTGATGATCAGGGTGTACACCTGAATATGCATTGTGTTGTTATTTTAGATAGACTAAGACTTAAGGCTAGGTCTGGCTCCAAAGAGCCTACTATCTTTACATAATCGATTGTAGGGAGATTGCATGTGACCCTCGGTGAGAGAGCACCTCTGGACACATATTGGTGAAAATAAGTATAATCCTTTAAAGTATAATATATTTTTTTCACTTTGTGGGGCTGTTTTGGCTTCTTTGCCTCTGTTGGCAAACTCTTTAATTATAAAGCAGCATAAAATCACCCTTGTTGGCGTGTGAATTTATTGTTTAATAAAATAGCGGTAGGGTTTCTGCTGGGTAAACTTCTTGACCCTTAATACATAGGGGGGCTTTAATCTGCTAGCCAACTTGTAAAATAAACTTAAAATTTGTGGCCCATTGTACCATATAGCATGCAAGACTTCCCATGATTGAGGGAGTCGTGTAATGCATCAAATTTTTAGCTGTACATTAATTTTAGAGAGTTGACACAATGTTAAAAGGCCCTAATATAGCCATCCAAATTGAAAGATATAATCTTTTAGTGAAATAAAAAACAATGGTCTCTCCTTGAAGCGGATGTAGTGACCATTGAGGACGCAATGGTGAAATATGAATAGCTGATTTATTTGGGAGTGCGTTTTGGTAAAGAAGAGTGAAACACATTTCTTCATCTCTTCTTGAAGGGCGTCAAGAAAGAGCAATGAAGGCTTATTTTCAGAGTGTTTGCCATTAAAGCTAAGCTGGCACAAAATTTAAGCTCTTTCAGAACTCTCAACGCCTGTTTCAGTAGCTTCATTAGAGGGACAGTAAGTGGTCCAAACCGCATTTACATTTTAAGCATGTGAACTTGGGGAGGTGGCGACTGGTTCTACCATGTAGAAGATTAGGACTTAATTATAGCTCTAATCAATTTAACTAATGACCAAATTATCAAGTGTGCACCTGAATACCAAATAAGAGGCTTTAAGCTGTTGACTAGCACAGGTATAACACATAGTTGAGTACTGGCTTAACCACATATATAAAAGCTGGATACATGACAGACATCTGATGTGCCTAAAAGAGACTAGGCTTCCACTAGCGTACATTCGTACCCATGATAGCATCAATCATCCAAAAGCCACCGAATTTCTGATTATGTGGTAGTAGGATCCATTTGGTGACAAATATGAAAATACTGATTAAATAACATTGCCTTCACCAGACATCAAACTCTTAGGTAGGTTCAACCGCATCCATGTATCCCACACTTGGACATAGGTTTTGATAACAAGAGGATGTGTTTGAGTTGATGTTTTTATAGTAATTTACCTTGGTAATTGTTGTTATTGGGCTCTTGATCTTTAGGAGTAATCATTAGATTCTCAGTGTTGGGATATGTTTACCAGATTATGGTTGTTTTTATTATTAACTGGTTGCTTAACAATGAAAGATGAAGGAGTGAATACACTCAGTTAGGGATCACGAGGGTCAGTCAAGTCCACTCTGGTAAGTGTGAAGAGGGCAGTCTACTGATGTTGATGCTCCTCCTAGTGAAGTTATTGGTGCGCTGGTTGAGACGTTGTTACTATAAACTTGTAGTGAAGGGTTACCAATGAAAGCAGCATATTAAGGGATCAACAGTCTTTATTTTTATTTAACCAAGGCAAGCCAACCAGGGGACAGGCATTACCGAGTATGTGTGGAAAATGAAGATAGATAAAATTGGGCACCCCCAGGGTACTCAAGTTACCCCTGTTGCCAGCGGGACTGCCAGGTATGGGGGGTTGGTGCGCCACTCTGAGGGGGTTTCCCCCACTATGGTGCAGGTGTGAAGGAAGGGGTCTGTGTGGAGGAACCAGAATGGGAACTACGATTCTATGAGCGCCTTTTGCCTTGGCCTCGTATATCCATAGAGCCAGGCTTGGAAGTGCTCCAGTAAGTGTATGTGGAACCTGTTGATAACCCCATGGATGGTTGGGACCGTGCCCCTGAACGCATTTAAGGCAATGGTGTGGATTGTCCACATTGCAATGGGTATCATCAGGGAGCGGAGGGTAGATGGGATTGGTGATTCGATCTGGAGCGCGAGGAGGCTCTTTGATATAGAAATTTCCTGCTCGTTTTGGATCTTAAGCAGGCGACGAACTCCTGCCATATGGCTTTGGTTGGGGGGCATGTTTCTAGGCGGTGATGTAGGGAGCCCTCCACTCCACATACTGCGCAGGCTGCGTGGAAGGAATTGGAGCGGTCCGCCATCCTATAGGTCCTTCTCAGACAGCGCCAGGCGTTGGCTCTTACCCTTGGCTGTAGGAGTGGGTGGTGTGTCATTCTCCACACTGTCTTCTGTGTGGTTAAATCGTAGGGGATGTCCAACGCATCTAGGTATTCAATTCTAGCAATGGTTGGGGTCATAGCAAGCATGTCTCTCTGGGGGTGGTTTTCTGGATTTCTTAATTTAAAGTAGGGGCAGGGTCGTCCCCTTCCCTGCACAGTGCCAGTGTTCTCTATGCTCCATCCCATGCAGCGGATGGTTTGGAGGATGTGTTTGAAGTGAGGGGGGGGTTCCATGCGGGCCCATTGCGGTAGGGTGTTTAGCAAGGTATGATAGTAGTCTGGGTGGGTTATGTGGGTTGGTTAATTTAAGCGCTTGTGTGAAGTTAATTCTCGCTGCCCTGGACCAGTGTTGTTGCGGGAGGTCTGGGGCAAGGACTTCCTTTATCCAGGTACCCATGATGCAATTGGCGTGGCTCTAAAATCTATTAGTTTCATGCCTCCACTTGAGCGTGGGCCAAATAGTGTTTCCATCCATATCGGAGGATGGGATATGGGCCACAGACAGCCCTGGATGAGCGCGTGGATTGAAGTTATAAAAGTGGGTGAGAAGGCTATCACATGGGCAGGGTACCATAGTATTGGGAGGATGATTGAGTTAGCAACTGCTACTCGCCCCGTTAGTCCTGGGATCTTCCCTTGAGGGAGGTGACGCGGTTGGGTACCCGCTGTAGTAGGTTGATTTCCATTGTCTCATTGGCATATCCCCCTGTTTCCAGCCATATCCCAAGGTGGCGGACAGGAGTGGTGGTGGGAGGTGATGCAAAGGGTAAGATAAGGGGGTTTTTCCTTCATATGGAGGTATGAGGTTCTGGTGTTAGAGCCCAGTTGTTAGTGTACTTGCCTAAGAGAATGATTTATGTTTTCCTTTTGTTGAGTGATGCGTTGCTTACCATGGAGTATTGCTCTAGGGTGCGTTATAGCTGTCGGGCATCATCATTGTTAGCTATACCTGCCATGCAATCGTCTGCAAAGGCCAGTATCTTGACTGTTGGCTGTCCTTGTGCAGTTATGCCCATGAGGCGTGAGTCAGTTACGCGGAGGAGTGGATCAAAACTGAAATT
>JAKSZP010003457.1:0-27991 GCA_022478985.1 Massospora cicadina | reverse complement strand
CTTCTTTGATAAAATTTTATTGGGAAAGGAAAGTAAGAAAATTGGCCAACGATTTTCTCAGTGTCATGCAACTGATTAAATAGTGGTCGATTGGGTAGTGACAGGGTGGGGTCAGGGGCCCAACAAATTCAACCTGACTGGCACATTGTTTGGGAATAGGGGGACTTATTCTTTGAGAACTGACATCGCAAAATTTGGTGGCAGGCTGAAAATCTGCCAATTTGACCTCAAACGTCTGAACCAGGGCTCAACTACGTTTCCAATGATTAGCATGATGGTGTTTGGCCCAACAGGCGACAGGAATCCCCCAAGGCCATCCCTTATAGGGACGGGTCCATTTGGTTGGGAACAAGTTCAGGACGGCCAACCCAACCCCTGCTTGGTCATTTAACTGTTTGTTTAGTCAAGAGCGGCATATCAGGCGCAGCGCCCAAATTGCTATTTGAGGGCTTCAAACTTATGTTGATAGCGCCTGATATTTGTTCAACTGGTCGGGAGATTGAATTGGAACTGTTGGGCGATCCAGCTGATATCTCATCCTTTGTGCTTTTTCAGCCATTCAATTTTTGCGTATCCACCTGATTGCCAGCTGAATTATATATGACCAATTTCAAAGTGATAAACTTGGCACAGATTTCTCTAATTCCCCACAACAGTTCTGCTGAGTTAAGTGTGGGTATTGGGGTGGGATTTAAAGCGGACGAGCTGTTACCTATCACTCATCTACTATGTGAGCGAGGTCGCCCTGAGTGATGAGGGGTACTGCCATCCTCTTTGGTATCTTCTTATTCAGGAACAGGAAGATGGAGCGATCAAGAGCCAAAGGATGTTCCCTAAGACTTACACTATGCTAGAGTAAACTGGGAATACCTCAGGGCCTGCCTCCACCAATTCCGCTTGCCACCTTGCTTCATCAACTGGGTAATGCTGCTTACAGAATCTGCAACAATGGCAGTGCATGGCCCTGGCTTCCTCACGGAAGTAGTCCGCCCTCAAAGGGGCCTACGCCAAGGGGACTCCCTTAGCCCACTCTTATACAACTTCAGCCTTGACCCACTACTTTGAAACGTGAATGCCCAACTCACTGGGGTCCATGTACCAGGCCAAGCCCCAGTCAAGATGATGGCGTTTGCAGATGACTGTATGGTCGAGGTGTCTAATAATCAAGATTCACGCACGCTTGAAGCTCTCATCCAGGAGTATTCCTGGGTAAGTGATGCTGTACTGAACGCTTCCAAAGCTGAAATCATCCTCCTTGGTCAGTATCTAACCTGCTAGACCCCAGCGTCCAATGCCCAGCCCGGCCCATCTGCTCTGACACATGCTCGCCTTCCCTGCTCACCCCACACGCCCCACTTGTGCTCCCTTTCATGCCACGGCCTACAATAGGGCCTGTCCGCCATCTGGGCGTGTGGGTGGAGGCAGGCGGGTATGCCTCATCAGTAATGGAAAGTCATGTTCTAGACAATGTGATGAAGCGTATCGCCTCCATCAGAGCCCACTCTACTTCCCTTACTGGCAGGGTTGTCTTAGCCAACTCTATGCTCCTCTCCAAAGTCTGGTTTGGAGCCCATGCAATCGCCTTCTCCCTGGGTTTTTTCAAATCTATGTATGCCCTCCTACAAGGGTGGCTATGGTCAGGCCACCCACCGCCAGTGCAGCTTGAGGTCATGTTTAACCCTCGTCGTCATGGTGGCATGGGCCTGCTCAACTTTAAAGCCCATGCTGCCAAGATCCTGGGCGCCTAGATTGTGGCCATCACCGCCCCTACGCTCCCCTCCCAACACTGGTCCCACGCGGCCTGCTCCAACTTCTCCCGCGCCCTGGGCCTCAAAAATCCATCGAACCCTCACTCCTTGATGAAATATCTGGCTTCCCACCCATCAGCCACAGGTCCTCACGGTACTAAAACCCACTACAAACGAATCCTCCTCTCCATGAGGAGCGCTGAATGGAGAATTCATATTTGTGGACACACTGCCCAGAGAGGCCGCCCCTCTACTCAGTTCACACAGGAGGTACAGGGGTTACCCATTCAAGATGGCTTGATCCCCACATGGCCCTATGTCCTATCCAGGGTGGACTACTTGGACATGATGGACATCCCTTATTCCATTGAGACCCAGAAGACTATTTGGAAATACGCACACCACCCTCTGTTGCAGCTTCAAATCCGTTCCCATGTGTGGCGCTGCCTGAGGTGGGTGTACTGTACAGCTGAGCGCTCTAATGCTTTACACTCATCCTGCGTCATGTGTGGCCAGTATGGAACGCTGTTCCACCGCCTGGAGAAGTGTCCTACCTCTAAAGTGATATGGCGCAAAGTTCAATGTCTGCTTGGCCAGTATCAAACACATCCCTTCAGTCTGTCAAGAGATATGTTTGCTATATCCATGGTATCCCCCCTTCCACTCTTCCCCCATGCTTTGGTGGTTGCAATCGCCATGTGGACTATCCACACGATTGTCTTGGATGCCATCTCAGGCTCCACCCCCACCCTCCCAGAAGCTGTCCACAGATTCTGGTCCCATTTGGTGGACCACTTTCAAGTGTGGATGTTTGGGTACCTCCCACCGCATCGCCATCAGCTGGTCTCCTCCTGGTTTCCAGTTTGGTTCATCAAATTGGACCCTTTCATCCACACGTGTTCAATTGTGGTTACGGCCCCTTTACACGTTCCCTCCCCCTCCCCATAGTGGCGTTCCCGCTGGCAACAAGAGATAGCATCGCTTCTCTGGGGTGCCTCCCCTGTTACTAAGTTTCGTTTCTTTTTGGTTGACATTCAGAAGTGTCCATCCCCTGGTCGGCCTTCCTTGCAATAAGTTAAATCTTTGTCAAGATCCTCTGATGACAGTCTCCTTCAGCCCAACACACAGTCAGCAGCAATTTTCTTGTTGTGGTTCCCTTCATCTCTCTAGATCCCCATTCAGATCTCTACTCTTCTCTCTGAGAGTCTACCAATTATTGCCTTCTGCAATAATATCCTTGAGATGGAACTTCACACTGGATGCTGATAGTCTAACTATAACTAAATCTACAATAAAACTAATAAGAATATATTTTTGTAGTAATAGTTCTTTTTTATTATAGTGAATCCTAGGGAATTTATAGGGGATTTGACTGTCTAACACTTGATTGACACCTCTTCAATGAAACAGCAGCCATTGCCATTAAATCACCCTTCCTCATCTCAGCAGCGATGGTCTTCTCCATCCTGGCTAGGATTTTTTTTGGACATCCTCGAGACCTCAAACAAAAAGGGTTAGAAACGTGTCCCTAACATTTTCCTCTAAATCCAAGTAAACCAACCATAATTGGCTAGCGACCTGCTTAGGTAATGGGACTTTTTACCCATTGTGGCAGGTCACTTCACCAACCAATTGATTCACAAGTTGAAGGTGGCATCACTCACCTTGCAACTCATCATACATTCCCAATCAGTCAGTGATGAAACCTGACTAATCCCAATCAGTACACCTTATAGTTAATCTCTATCAGATGCCCCTATTTCATTGGCCACTCCACCCAATGAGATATTAGATATTCATCCTGATTGATCCCCGATGGATATGACCAGGAGAATAACCCAAAATCCCTCAAATGTAGTTCCTCCAAAATTTGGGCCAACCAATTTCCAATTCACTTTGCTTTAGGGAATTTTCCCCTAGCGACACCAGGTAATCTAGCAGGCTGGGAATATGGGCAAAAATCCCAACACATCCCCCTCTTGCCTAGATTTCCATCAAGAAAAGGGCTGGGGCATGGGAACACTGCTTTGGACACCTGGTCAAATACTTCGTTGGTTCAAGTGGAGTACACTTGTCAATACTCAACGCTGCTCAGGATGACCTTTGGCATATGGCAATCCTCCTCTTCCTCCTTGTTACCACCTACTCAGAGCGCGGTCCCCATGACCTCTTGTTGTGCTGGGCTGATCAATTTACTCATGACAATATTATTCCTGGGATCTGGTTTTCCCCCATCAGGGTATATGACCCTCTGTCATATTCAGGATTCTTGGTCCAGTGTCCTTGAATTCCTGATTCTCTCCTCATCATAGACAGGAGACTCTTGCCATCAATATTTATTTTGCAGCTTGATTAAGAATACTTATTTCTATTTGCCCTCGTTATTTTGCTCATAAACTCTTGGCTGTAAGTCATTCTTAGTTCTTCCCTCAGAAAGCTTATTTCATTAATTTTTGAAATTAATTTCCCAAAATTGGAACCTAATGAATTATAGAGTGCATAATGTCAACTTCTATTTAAGTCTTAAATCCCCCTCTAGTCCTGCTCATATGTTGAACTCAGAATCCTGCTATCAGCAACTTCTTAACAGTCTGTCAGATTTGGACCTCTGCCTCTATCAGCAGATGAGTTGGGATGCTCAACAGAACCACTTCTATGGTCCTTCCAGGACTTATTGTAGTCTCGGGGAACATTCTTTGGCTCTCAATCACTCCATCTTCCTGTTTTTGAATAAGAAGATACTGAAAAGGATGGTGGTACCCCTCATCATTCAGGGTGACCTCGCTCACATAGTAGATGAGTGATGGGTAACATCTCATCCACTTTGGATCCCACCCCAATACCCACACTTACCTCAGCAGAACTGTTGCAGGGAATTAGTGAAATCTGTGCTGAGTTTATCAATTTGAAATTAGTCAGAGTTGATTTGGCTAGCAATCTGGCTGGTGCGTAAAATTCAAATGGCTGTAAAAGCATGAAGGATGAGATATTGGCCAGATCGCCTGATGGTTCCAATTCAATCTCCAGACCAGTTGAACAATTATTGGGCGCTATCAACATAAGTTTGAAGCCCTCAGATAGTAATTTGGGCGCTGCGCCTGATATGCCACACTTGGCCAAATGAATGGTTAAATGACCAAGTGTGGGCGGGTTGGCCATCCCAAACCCGTTCCCAACCAAATGGACCCATCCCTATAAGGGATGGCCTTGGGGGATTCCCGTAGCCCATTGGGCCAAACGCCATTGTGCTAATCGTCAAAAATGTAGTTGAGCCCTGGTTCAGATGTTTGAGGTCAAACTGAAAGAGACTTGGCCCGCTGCCAAATTTTGTGATGTCAGTTCTCAAAGAATAAGCCCCCATTCCCAAACAATGCACCAGTCAGGTCAAATTTAATTGGGCCCTGACCCCACCCTGTCACTACCCAGTCAACCACTATTTAATCAGTTGCATGGCACTGAGAAAATTGTTGGCCAATTTTTTTTACTTTCCTTTCCCAATAAAATTTTACCAAAAAGAAATTTTTATTTGTTTATTTTCCCTCTTAACTGCATCCCAGATGGAATTTCCCTAGTGGTCTGTCACCCCGCACTCCAGGTGGGCATTACCAATCTTTTGGTCACCATGGCTCCCTCTATTGCTGATTGGGCCCAGCAAGCCCGATACTTTTGGTCCTACAACTCCACTCTTGTTAATTTCTGATATCAATAAATGGGGATCTTATGGCCCTATGTACAACAATGGAAAGAGAGAATCATTCTCCATATTGCCCCCAATGAGTTGGCCACTCAATCCAAGAATCTCGTTGAGACTAGCCCAGCAATCCCACCACATGCAGTGGGAACTGCTGAGTTGGGGATGGGTTTGGTGTGGTTTGCCATTGGGATACTCCTTACCCTGCTGCTACGCCACCACCTTGTTGTATCACACTTCCCAGCTCCATATCAAGTTGCACAGTCAGCAATGCCCCAGGCATTCTGGCTTGCTTTTGGGTGCTCACGCATCCTGACTGGCAGGCTGGTCTAAATCTCTTCTGCTGTTTCCATGACATAATTGGCCAACCATTACTTCCAGCCATTTCCGCCTTGGTTTTTGAATTGGGCGCTGCAGTGGTTACCCTCTCAACTATGAATGACTCTGTTTAAGCCCAGATGGAAGAAATGATTTCTTCCACACTGGTACTCCCAATTGTCACCCCAGCTAAAAACCCTGACCCTAGGTTTGATATACCCGCTATCTCTTCAGTCGTTCATAAGCCAGCCAAATCTCCAAATAAACAGAATTCTGCTTATTTCCTTGTTCTTATGAGAATCAGTGTTGGTCCTCATCATGTATCCTTTGAATCTCTGGTGGATACTGGAGTGGCGGGGAACTTCATGAGCATCAAGTTGGCACAACAATAAAAATGGAACTGGATGCGGGCGCTTCATTAATGGTGGCCTCATCTGCTTACCAGTCTTCATATGTCATTCGCCAGGTGTTACACTTCTCAATCCACAAATATAACTTCTGCAATCAGTTTTTGGCCATGCCAAACCTGGTATCCTGGTGATCTTGGGTGTGGGATGGTGGCGTTGACAACATGTGAAGATTCATTTAGAGTCTAATACATTGTCATTTACCAATGATGATTCAGAGGGAGAGTTCCCGCTGATCAACACTCTCAAAAAATACAAGGAACCGGCTCTATCACTACCTTAGTTACCTCCACGGGCATCCTGGCCGATTTTCCTGAAAGCTTAATGCAATATTGGGAAACCTTCAATATGGAAAAAGTGGACCATCTGCTAAAACATTCCAGGTACAATTGTGGATTTTGGACAACCGTGGAATTGGTGAACATCAATTGTCCGTTGTATCCTCATACAGCGGAGGAAGAGGTTGCACTCAATACCTGGTTGGATGATATGTTAAAAAAAGCTGGTTGTTCAAAGAAACCTCTCCCATCGCCTCCCCTATTGTATTTGCAATAAAATCGGATGGATCACTCCATCCTTGCATAGATTACAGTCACCTGAACAAAATATCAGTTACAGATCCCTACCCATTGCCCTTAGAACAGACAATCAGTCAGGCAATTGCCAAATCCCATGCTTTTTCAAAATTGGATCTGGTGAATGCTTTAAATCAAATTTTGGTGATGGAAGGCCAGGAATGGTTGACCGCAATCTGGATGAGGCGAGGTATTTTTCAATTTTGCGTAATGCCCTTTGGGTTAAAAATGCTCCTGCTACATTCCAACAAATGATTGACAACACGTTAGGGGATCTCCAGTTCTCTTGTGCTATTGCATACATTGATGATATCCTTGTCCATTCCCCAACACCCTGAACAACATGCTATTGACTTGGAAGCGGTGGTGTTTACCCTGCATAAAGCAGGGTTGTTCCTCAAAGCTTTCAAGTGCAAGTTTTATAAGGAAGAGGTTAACTTTCTTGGAAACCTAGTTCTCAAAGAAGGTGTCATTATCCCTCCCAACAAATTAGATGCAATCTGAGAATGGCCAACTCTGACTACACAGAAGCAACTTCAGAGTTTCTTGAAAACTATCATTTTTTTGAAAAAATTTCCCCTGCACTTTCTCAGTTGGCCGCTCCACTCCATCCCCTCACTGGGAAAAATGTATCATTTTGTTGGACCCCCAAATGTCAGCAGGCTTTCAAATCAATCAAAGAGGTGTTTGTGTCTCCTCCCATTTTGAATCACACTGATCCCACCAGACTGTATATCATCACATGTGATGCTTCATCAGTAGCGGTGGGCGCAGTGCTGCTTCAGGACCATGATGGTCTTGAACATCTGGTTGCTTATTTTACCTGAAAATCACTACTACAGAGCAGTCTTGGGCCATTTATGACAAGGAACTGGCGGCTGTTGCATGGGCTTTAACTTATTGTCAATACATGTTACAGGGTGCTTGTCACAAGCTAACAGTTCACACGGATCACCAGGCTCTCTTGTATTTCCACAAACCTCAAAAATTGGTGCACCAGTAGGCCTGAACCTATAAGGACCTGTGTAGTTCCAACTTCAAATATGAATTTGTCAAAGGTGCACTCAATGTCCTCCCCAACTTCTTAAGTCATAGCCCTGCTCACTGTCCCTTGGAATCTGAGGAAGTGGATCTCATTACCATGATTCCTGCCACTCAGATCCTGTTGATTGTCCCCTCCATTGTTTCCTCCGCCGCGTTGTCTCCTGATGAACTGTTTTGGCCCCAGTGTTGGCCACTCAAACGGCTTGCTCTGAGGGTGTGGAGTTGTTTGAGCAGCTGATGAACTCGAGTCCCAAACACTCCTTATATTCTTTAGAAGAGGGGCTCACTTACTTCCGTTCTCATGTGTGGGTTCCCCCCTTCGCCTGAAAGTATTCTATGCACACCATGATCCTCCCACAGTTGGACACCCCAGTAACGAGAAATGCATCGATCTGATCAAGCGTACCTTCAATTGGGCAGAACTGACCAAAGAGGTTCCAGCTTGGATTGCCAATTGTGTTACCTGCGCTAGGGCCAAGTCAGATTGCTCCAGTAAGAATGGCCTCCTACACCCTTTACAGCAGGTGAAAGGTCCGTGGACCTCAGTATCCATAGATTTTATTATCAATCTCCCCTGTTCTAATGGGTTCTCAGCAATAATGGTGGTGGTAGATCGCTTCACAAAATTCTCCCTTTTATCCCTTGCACTTCTGCAATTATGTCAGAAGAAACTGCCCATCTGTTTGTATGACATTGTGCTCTCAATGTTTGGTCCTCCCCAGAAAATTGTTAGAGACCAGGGTACTCAGTTTACTGCACACTTTTGGAATGAGCTCCTATTGATCCTGAAGATAACCCCCTGTCAATCCACAGTGTAACACTCCCAATCTGACAGTCAGGCTGAGCGGGTTAATCAAGTTCTCAGACAATACCTGCGGTGCTATGCCACAGCAGCGCAGGATACCTGGTCCGGTGACTTGCCTCTCACTCAATTTGCATACAATAATGGGATCCACGCCTCTACAGGGTTTTCACCATATGAAGCAACGCTGGCTATAACCCATCGTTTTCAGTCAGGGCATGCTTGCAACCTGAAGTTCAAGCTGCCGCAGATCATGCTACCCATATTCATTCAACTCAAGCCTTGGTATGGAAACACCTCACCAAAGCAATCAATGACTATAAGTGATTTGCGGACCATAAGTGCCTTCCTGGTCACGTTTTTATGGTGGGTTCTTATGTCATGCTTGATGCCCGGCATTTGTGAATTCAAACCCCTTCCTGAAAGTTCGCCAGTAAGCGTTTGGGCCCTCACTTAGTGGAGCAAGTATTGGGTAATGGGGCGTTCCGCCTGAAGCTTCCCACACATTGGAAGCAGCACCCAGTCTTCCATGTTTCCCAGTTGTCGCCCTTCAAAGGTGTAATTCCCACAGACCTGGAACCAATCATCGTCAATAGCGAGGAAGAGGCTGAGGTAGAGGCTATTTTGGCATCTTGAAAATCGTGGCATTTAGTTCAATATCTCATGGCCTGGAAAGGATACCCAGCTTACAAAAATAGTTGGGTCAAGGTGTGCAATTGCACAAATTGCATGTCTCTGGTTAAATCCTTCCATGCATCCCACCCCAAGGCTCCCTGTCCCCCTCAAAAAATCGCGACAATTATGGCTATCAAGCTACCTAAAGCACACAAGAATGTTGCTTTGGCACAATTTCCCAATGGGGGTGCCATTCCTTTGGAAAAAGGAAAGGGTAATGTAAGTCTTAGAGAACGTCCTTTGCCTCTTGATTGCTCCATCCTCCTGTTCCCAAATAAGAAGATACTGAAGAGGATGGTGGTACCCCTCATCACTCAGGGCGACCTCACTCACATAGTAGATGAGCGATGGGTAACAGCTTGTCTGCTTCGGATCCCACCCCCAATACACACATTTATCTTGGCAGAACTGTTGCGAGGAATTAGCAAAATCTGTGCTGAGTTTATCAATTTGAAATTGGTCAGAGTTGATTTGGCTGGCAATCTGGCTGATGCACAAAATTTGAATGGCTGTAAAAGCACAAAGGATGAGATATTAGCCAGACGCCTGACAGTTCCAATTCAATCTCCAGACCATTTGAACAATTATTGGGCGCTATAAACATAAGTTTGAAGCCCTCAGATAGTAATTTGGGCGCTGTGCCTAATATGCTGCTCTTGACTGAATGAACGGTTAAATGACTGAGCGCGGGTGGGTTAGCTGTCCCAAACCTGTTCCCAACCAAATGGACCCATCCCTATAAGGGATGGCCTTGGGGGATTCCCATTGCCCGTCAGGCCAAACGCCATCATGCTAATCATTGGAAATGTAGTCGAGCCCTGGTTCAGATATTTGAGGTTGAACTGACAGAGACTCGGCCTGCTGCCAAATTTTGTGATGTCAGTTCTCAAAGAATAAGCCCCCCATTCCTAAACAATGCGCCAGTCAGGGTCAAATTTGTTGGGCCATGACCCCACCCTGTCACTACCCAATCAACCACTATTTAATCAGTTGCATGACACTGAGAAAATTGTTGGCCAATTTTCTTACTTTCCTTTCCCAATAAAATTTTACCAAAAAAATTTTTTTTTGTTTATTTTCCCTCTTAACTGCATCCCAGATGAAATTTCCCTGGTGGTCTGTCACCCCACATTCCAGGTGGGCATTACCAATCTTTTGGTCACCATGGCTCCCTCTATCGCTGATTGGGCCCAGCAAGCCCAATACTTTTGGTCCTACAACCCCACTCTTGTTAATTTCTGATATCAATACATGGGGATCTTATAGCCCTATGTACAACAATGGAAAGAGAGAATCAATCTCCATATTGCCCCCAATGAGTTGGCCACTCAAGCCAAGAATCTTGTTGAGACTATCCCAGCAATCCCACCACATGCAGTGGGAACCGCTGAGTTGGGGATGGGTTCAGTGTGGTTCACCATTGGGATACTCCTTACCCTGCTGCTACACCACCACCTCGTTGTATCACACTTCCCAGCTCCATATCAAGTCGCATGGTCAGCAATGTCCCTGGCATTCTGGCTTGCTTTTTGGGTGCTCACACATCCCAACTGGCAGGCTGTTCTAAACCTCTTCTGCCATTTCCATGACATCTAGTCAAGAGATTGTTAGATTCTAAATTAAAGAAGCAGGTGACCCAGTAGGTTGTTTAAATTTAATGCAAGGAGCATATTCAACTATTAACCTTGAATCTTATAGCCTTTTGGGCTTAAAACTTCTAATATAGAATTAGATACAAAATTTATATTAGAAGTAGGACATCCCTAAATATCTGTAATAAAATAGTTTTCAGTGGAGTTAACCCCTATTGCACTATTAATACATATTTTAATATTCAGTAGATGAAATGTTTGTATTCAATCCCACTATAACTACAATGAAGCAGATTTTACCCCTACCATTCACTTTTAAATGGTATTAGGCTTAGCTCTTCTAGTATAGAATTAAATAATTAATGTTAAAAAAGAAAACAATCTAAATTATTTTAACTATAATTCTATAAGTAAGTTATTATTGAAATTCATTTGCTTTAACTACAGATTAGATACCTTAGAGCGTTATAATAACCAAAAAATTATCAAAACAAATTGTTACTAGCACATTTAAAGAATAACATATAATTTGAGCTTAGCTTGTTTTACATATAGCATGCTAATAAATTAATAACAAGATTCTTTATCATCATATTAGAAATAAATTAAAAAAATTAAGTAAAAGCTAATACAGGGGTGGAAGGCGAGTTGGTAAGGACATACGGCTACCAACCTGAAGGTTGCAGGTTTGATTCCCGCCCTTTGCACATCAATTGGGGTGCCAGCCAAAGGAAGCTATTGGCGGTTAGTAGGTCTAATAACATGAAAAGCTTACCCATGATGTAACCAGAAAATTTGAGTCCCAATCCGGAGATGGAAAAACTTTCTTTGATGGAGTTGACCCTGTTCAGGTTTCATGTCATTTCTTTCTTTCTTTTGGTAATGTCTGTCCCCTGGTCAGCTTGCCTCAGTTAAATAAAAGTAAAAGCTAATACAAAATTTGCTTGAAAAAGACTATAAAGGTCATAGGTATCTTGTTTTATAATAACTTTAACTTTGAAAACACAAAAAAGAATTAAATGCAAACTATATACTATAAAGCATATTTAAGAACATAAATATTTTTATAAGATTTAGATTTACTATTAGTAACTTTACAAAAAAACATGGTTAAAATAATATAGCCAAATAAAAAAGCTTTTCTTTCCGCTCAAACTCACTTTTAAGCAAATTTATATAAAAGTTTAATTTATCCACCGCCACCTGGCCACATCCTTTTCCCATTTGATGTCAGCGGATCCGCCACCTGCTGCTCCAGTGTGGGGCAGCAGTAATCCACCTCCCAGCATTTTCTGCCCAGCAGGGAAACAAAGTCAGATGGGCTCAAATAGTCTTCTAAACTCTACTGGCCAATTTGTCCCCCATGGGACTTAGCACTTCACCTTATGCGCATCCACCCAACTCTCCCCCATCCTCTCACCCTACCCAAATCCACCATCCATTATTGCCTCCATGTTGACTATGGGTATTTATTCCCATATGCTGACAAGGCAATTATCAAACTTGCCACCGCTGCCTTTGCGCTGGCTGGCTTCATTGATTTCTGCCCTTATAAGGGCTATTTTGGCATTGGCTTCCCAATGGAAGCAGATGCTGCAGCAGCGGTGTTGACTCTTCTCATTTATAAAAATACCCCTCATTCCCACCACCCAAACTTGTCTCCCTGATGACACCACTCTAGTAGTGTCATTTGCCAACCTCCCTTCACATCTCCCACCACAAATTCTTTACAATGAATTGATGACCAGGCTTTTGTCTTATGGCACTCAGCCCAATTTGGTCTTTCATTCCTTCTGGCGTGGAGCACCTTACAGGCCCTTGCACCACTGCCACTATTATTCCCCACCACCCTACCATCACACAACAAATCCCCCCAAGTGCTCGCATTGCTACAGCACCTGAGCATTTCTTTTGGGCTTGTATCAATTGTGGTCAACTGATTTGCCCCATTTGTTTTGCTCTTGACCACACTAAAAAACCCTGCCCCCATGCCAATTCTCTCAGTCCAATTTCTGAACCCATTTTGGCATCATCTGAATGGGGCATTTTGTTGCCCCCTCCTGCCCAACACTCTCACATGTTGACCCAACATGGGAAGTCAGCCCCCTCCAAATCCTTCAGCCACAATCCCCACCCTGGGCACCAACTGCCCAATCAGAGTTAGGCTTGGACCACCATTTGCACCCAAGCGCCCCTATCAAACTCTACCCTCCCAGATTCTCCATCCACTATCTACATAAACCAGAATCCTTGGGAGCTATTGGATGAGGTTGATGAGACAGGTGGAATTCTCATAAATAAGGATGCTGAAACTGGTGAAGAAATTCCAATTGATCATAATTGGGATGAATTTTACAATTTGGATTTTGACAAATCCCTCACCCCCAAATGATATGCTCCTAAACCCAATGCTGCCCCCTACCAAAGTGACCACCAGCTTGCCATCGCAGTGGCAGCCTCACCCCTTTGCAGCCAGCTCTGCAAAGCAGTGGCCCAATCAATGGCTCAGTTCAGTAAAGGGCTGAGCACAATTGACTTCCCCCTGATTTCCCCAAAGTGTTAAAGGAGGAAATCTCCAAATTTCTGGATGTCACCAAAACTACTGTCATGCATGTGGCAAAACAAGCTGAATTCAACTCAGCCTTTAAATCTACCCACCAGATGCTTGCCAGCTTGGCCCAACTCCCAGATGCCCACATCCAAGCAGAGCATCATGTGGCAGAATTAATGGAGGCTGTCTTCCAAGCTGATCTTGAGGTAAGTAACCAATATTTTACCTGTCTCCATCCCCACCATGCCAATGCCCCAACACCATGGCTCTCTGCACTTATCCACTTCTACAACAACTGTGATTCTTCCCAACTTGCTGAGCCTATAGAAGAACCACCTGACCCTCCCTCCCCCTCTATCATGGTGGGCTAGCAGTCTCCGCTACCTGCCTGGTGAGAGGTTTTTTGCTTTGTTTTGTCTCTTTTGTTTGTTGCCTGGTGGTGTAGGTTTATTGCATTTTATCAGCAATGTCTGCCCCCTGGTTGGCATGCCTCAAGTAAATTTAATTTAATATAGCCAAGTAACTAAGAACAAAAGTAATAAAATTTTATCTATATATCTACTTGAAAAATTTCACAGACATACTCACTGATTGACTGACTACTGACTGATGTCTGAAACCTTTGAGTCTGATAGGGTCAATCTATTTAATTGAGTAGGCGAGAATTGGCAAATCTTATCAAATCTGAAATAATCGAGCCTGATGGGTTCAATCTATTTGGGTGAGTGGGTGAGAATTGGCGAATATTATCTAATAATTCACCAAATTGCTCACCTGAAACTCAACAAAAATCAGTATTAGAGTTTAAGTAAATTAAGTAGTTAGGATAATCAGCTCGCCAGCTACTAGGGCAACAGCGAAGCTGTTAGTCCGTGTGGCTTGAGAGTAGTGCTAGCACAGCCTATAAGCTACAATGTGAGCTTATCATCTGATAAACTAAATACCATAGCAAAGCACGGGTATCTGGATGTTAGGTTTATATATTTTAATACCTGCCTAATTTGGTACACCTAATTAATAAAATACTTTTGGCAAGTTAAGTAGAAGTTGGTTAGTAGTTTGGAAGATGTGTCACATACTCATTTTATTTGAGGCAAGGGGACCAGGGGACCCTTCTTGCCGACAGTCACATACTCAATGATTTTAAGTATAAAGAGATGTTTCGGGTAGCAGTTTGGTGTTATTTGATTGATTCAATAGGTTGTTTTTGTTTGGCTGAGTGGTTAATAGCTTTTGGTCGAATTGATAGGACACAGTTTAGTTTTGAGGGGTGATTAGTTATTGGTTGTTTTGATAAGTTCAGTTAGGTTTACCTGAGTGGTTGGTGGATTTTGGTTGATTCGATTGAGCAATTAGATTTGGCTGAGTGGTTTTGTTTATCTATAATATAAAATCTAAATTAATAAATTGAAAATGTTTAATTTTATAGACACCGTAGCAAAGCAAGGGTAAATCGGCTAGTGGTACATAAAATTCGAATTTAAATTTTATTCGAGGTGGGCCGACCTGGGGACGATACCGCACCGATTAGGGAAGTGAAGAAAAATGGGAAGGAGGATAAAACCCGGAAAACCTCCATACGCGGCGTATGATAGGCCAGGAACTCCATGGACCGCCTTTGCTATTCGCTATCTCGGTTCGGGGCATTGGTGCGCAAAACCAACACAGTCAAAATCGTCCCCTACCCAAAGTCCATTACCGGGATCGAACTCGGGAGGCAGTGGTAGAGGGTCCATACTCTACCACTGGGGTATCCTCCCTTAAAATTCGAATTTAAAATTTTAAGTTTACAGGGAGCGACATAGTGGATTTTAACGAACTACAAATGCCCTTTGAACGATCACTTAACGAGATCAATTCGGTGCACTACATTTGAAACCCCAGTTTTTTGATTAGAGAGCGATCAGGGGTTGCATCCACTTTAATATTGTGAGGGGGAAATTAATTTGTTCATCAGATACAAAAGGTGGATTAGCTAATGAATAATTTAATACGAAAAATTTATAACAAACTTTTACTGGAACCTTCAGTTAGGTTTTAATTTGAAATGCGTTGCAAGCTTTGCTTTAAAATGTAAATAATCATATCAAGCGTACAGGCAAGTGGGGTTTGAGTGAGGGGAACAATGGTTTTGGAGTAGTTGCTTGATCACAGATTTTGTTGATAAAGTCCACCTAGCAACGCGAATCGAAAGGGAGACTGCATATATTAGTTATATATGCTTAGAGTTGCGTAATAAGGTAACCATTTTTCTAATTTACAAATAAGATCAGTCAAGTAAATTATTATTGCATACTCGATAGCCGTTATATTCAAATTAACCATCCCGCTTGTGTTTTAAATAAAGTACGATTGGAGATACACTAATTTTATAAAGCACCAAAGATCTTATTTTAGACTTGTTATAGAATGTAATTTATATATAGTAAATTAGTAGATTGAAATTATTTTTATATTACATAATCCAATCAATAAACATTAGATGTTAAATTGATTAACTACATGTAGTTAAAATTATTGTAGCTTAAACCTGAGCTCAGTGAAGTGCATCTCGTGCAGCTATGTAATTTGAGTTTAAACCTCCAGTGGGAGTTGACCTTACCTCGAACCCAATTTAAATTGTGTATAACTTCAAACAAGCGTGGTAATAGAGCTTGGTTCAAAGACCCCTAACGTATGTGGGGAAGAAACACCCATTTAACCAAAACAATAAGCAACTTACTGGTTGTACATAAGAACTTTTAAACTCGGATTGGGGTAGAGAAGTTTTAAAGCATTGTAAGCGAGTGCTAGAAGTATTAAATGTTTAGAATATGAACACCAATTTCATCACTTTCCTTGCCCTCTACCTTATTCGGGCTTCAGCAGTTGAATTCAATGAGCTCATTGGAAGTCTCCTCAGAAAAGAGGGTGGTGGTGTGCTTAACTCTCCCAAAGCTTCCTTCCTAAAGAAGGCACCAGCTGCACCTAAAATCCCCAAGGTTCCCAAGGTTTCACCCTTTGGTGAAGCACCCGCTGTTCCCGAGAATCCCAAGGTTCCTGAGGTTTCTCCTGGTGGTAAAGCACCTGAGATACCTGAGGCTCCCATTGAAGCAGCCAATGAGAAGGATGAGAGTGAAAAAACCAATGAGTTTAAAGCCAAGGGCAATTAGGATGGAGGAAGCTATCGAGAGCACCCTTGGGGTGATTGCGGAATTGATGCATATTATGACCCCCAATACGATCGCATCCATCACGACCAAGGGTTTATCTACCGTCGTGGGATATACCAAGGGAAACTTTATGAGAGCAATGGGTATGGAGTCCACCGTAGTGATAATTATGACTTTGACCCTGACAATTACCCTCACAATTATCACTATGGTTATGAGAGTTTGAAACGTGGCCGCAACCCTTACAATGTGTACCGAATTGACTACACTCGCTGTGGAAAAGATGGTGTAAATCATAACGTTTACCGCCGCTCCTTCCCTTCCTGCAAGAACCGCCCCAAACCTTTAGTACTTAGAGATGGGTTTGTCAACTACCAAGACGATTATTGTAGTTTTGGCAGCCACGATGACCCTGCCAAACATGGTAACTTCGATTACCACCAACAGCATCCACCACGTTTATGACTATTTCTACTGAGTTTGTTATACTCTATCTTAGGTTCACTTATACAAGATATATGTCTTCTGAAATATTTTAACCTTTTTTCACTTGTACTATCTTTATAATCTCACTATTTATTGAGCTATAGAAGTTATACATAGATTAATCCCATTAACATATGTATCATCTAGTACACTAACTTTTACACCATCTTATTTTCCAATAAAAAATATCACACATAATCTTAAAAAACTCCCTCAATTCAAACCTAACTACAACCCCAAATTCACTAGTTATTAAATATAATTTTTTAAAAGTAGCAAGTTAAATATTTTATAAAAAATAATATAAAAAAATTAATTTGAAATATAACTGTTTTTAAAATAAATTTTATTGAAAAATTAATAAGAATAAAAGGTTTCCGATTTGATCCTATCAATAGTAGCTCTAATTACCTCCCTGCATTTTTTGGGATTTAATTCCCTAAATGCAGCAGAGATGGCAACTTTGAGCTCATCAAGTGATTTAGGATCATGGAGGTAAACCTCCACATTAAGGCTTTTCCAAAAGTAATAGTCAGCTGCACTTCCATCCTGTGCATTTGGCGGATAGTTTATATCTCCTTTAAAGGAGATTAAACGTCCCTTAAAAAAGCTATTTAGTGCCTTGAGTGATACATCAGCTATATGAGCTGGTACCGCATCTTGGCAAAAAAAGTATTTTTTTTAAGTTTGCCAAGGTAACCTCTGGACCAAACTCATTTTTTATAATCTCCACATACCTCCTGGAGGTTAGGGAACTATTTTTGCCTTGGGGGTCCAGGCAAAAATAAGGGCCAATTACCCTGTTCCCAAAGATTCCTACAACGTGAATCCCTTGGCCCTATGAAAATTTAGAAAAAGTTTGTTATATACCTTTCTGATTGGTTTATTCTTTCAGCCAAGCAGAGGAAAGTAATATTTATCGCAAAACAACAGCTTCTCCTCTAAGCTGACAATGGTTGAATCTAGGGTGTTGATCTTGTTTGAAAAGATCACCCTTTCTTCTTTTTCATTTCTTCTTAAGCGCTTGACCTCTTTGCTCTTGCATTCCACAGGAAGGCCTTTTTTTGCTGCCCTGGGTAATGATACCCTGGGCTGAACTTCATCCTGCACAGCAGGAGAAGCAGGCACATCTTCCTCCTGGTGGTAGCTCAAACAAAGGCCAGTTCACTGGAAGGTCTCATGCAGGTCTATGGTAAATTGATAACTTGGTGCCTCTGCTTCTTTATATTTTTTTCTTGAATGAATCTCTGACTTGCTCATGGTCTTCTGTTTTCACAAACTCTTTTAGGATATGTGCCAGCTGATGGATGGTATACTGCTCTATTTTCTTAACTATAAACTAATTATAATTAAGTGTCACAAGTAGACCATTTTATAGTATATCTGTCCCTTGATTAAACTAAAATTTGTCTTGGTTTACAGTTGTAATACTTAATAGATTATCATGCAATAAAATCTATCTGCATTGATTTATAGTAGATACTAAGTAACTTTTACTATTTGTAAATCAATGGAGTTTATTTTTGAATTACAGTAAAGCTTGGTCCCTTGTTATTATATTAGTAGCTAGATAGCTAAGTTTTTAAATACAACTCTATTCAATATAAGATAAATTCAAAAACTGCTAACTAAATTAGTTTGAAATAAGAAAAGGTAAAGTTGCTTTGCTTTATAAATTTAGCAGTTATGTACTTAGGTTGCACAATAAATATGTATCTATCTGGTTGTTAAGCAAAATAATATGTGTAATACTAATTATTCTAAGACATTTGCCACCTTAAAAGTACTAATCTAACAGAAAGTAAAATGAAAACTATACCAATCTATATTTTCACTGATAATTAATGGTATTAATTAGTTTTAAACAAATGTAAGTTATTGACTTATCTATTTGAAATATACTTTCTATATAAAATAATTACTAACAAGGTAAATAGTTCCCAAAGCAGGATAAGCACCTCTTGTAAATATTGCAGTTTATGATTTGGGGGTGCTCAATTTTTTATAACTTTAATGAGGCATTAATTAGTTTTAAACAGATATAAGTTATTGACCTATTTATTTGATATATACTTTTTATCCAAAATAAGTTACTAACAAGGCAAATAGTTTCAAAGCAGGATAAGCACCTCTTGTAAAGTTTGTGGTGTATGATTTAGAGGTGCTCAAATTTTTATCTTTATATTAATGAGGTATAAGATAATCCCTCCCCTTTAAATCAGTGTAGCCAATAAAGGCAGTGAGCCTTAAGTTGGTTAAACTTCTTAACTTGGTATGTATGATTGCAACTTGTAAAGAATTTGAGTGAAATGGATAAAGGTTTGCATATAGAAAATCTGGACACTTGATGATATTTTTACAGTGGATATGAAACTGTTCAATGGGCTGGATCAATGATGTTACAGTTTCATTGGCAAAAATTAAAAATGTATGCATATGCACCTGTGAGTCTGTTTTAAATCAATCAGTTTGGTAGGGTAAATCCTTAACTGTTCGGTTAGTGATTGGTTAATATTTACAAAAGTCCAGCTTAATTTGGTTAAAATTTTGATTTTATAAATTGAGGTTTCTGAGTCCGAGTGGTTAAAGTTGATAGTTTGATTCTATCAATCAATTTAAGTAATTATTTATTTAATCTAAGGTTACTGAATTTGGTACTAGAATTGAGGTTTGATCACCGCAAACAAATTTTGTTTCATTGGTTGGCCTTTGATAAACACATTGCATCAGAACTCTAACTTTATTTGCTTAAAGCTTGACTCTAAATTATGCCAAATAAAAAGCATAATCACTTGCATTTATTGTCAATCATTAAAAATGAGTATCGTTAAATGTTAAATCAAAAAAATGAGTTTTCCTCAGGCTTGCTGCATCCAGCCTCCCGCTTCATCCGATTACTCTCCCAAGGGTTCCAAGGAGTAAATTGCAACCTTGATGTATATATGTTGTTGGAGATCCCAAAGCAGAGACCGCCTTATTTGCTTACTATGTTATGATATTTTTGGCTTCTGTAACAACATTTTTCAGTTTTGTGACAGAACAGCTGAACACGAGTTCTGCATCTTTTTACCCAGTCCCAATTTCTTTCGCGGAAAGCCTAGGTCTTTAAATGATTATCCTCCTAAAAAGTAAGATATATCTGCTGCTTTTGCTAGTTGGACAAAGGTTGAAGTTCTTAAGCAGTGGGCCTTTGTTGAACACACCTGGAAAAGTAAGATAAAAAATATCTGAGATGGGTTTGAAAAAATATTCGAGGCAGGTAATAATATAAAGAGATAGTTTAATTATTTTAGAGCGTTTAAAGAAAACTCCTGATATTCATAAATTGGGCGCCTTCGGATTTTGGTGGGGAGGCCGCATTGTATTCAATGCACTGCTAGATGAAGAGTCTATATTTCAGTGTGGAGCTGTCCTTCATCCTGCAGATTTAACTGAAGACGATTTCAAAAACCGTCGACCGCTGCCTCCACACACGCAAAAATTTATTTTGGGTCTCACGATGGCCAACCGCCTAAAGTATCAACCAAGTGGCTTTGGTAACTCACCGCTCAACCCTTCGAAAGGGTAACATGAAACGATCATCTAAACCCTTAAAGCGGTTCAGCTTAACTGAGATAAAACCCCTATCGATTGAGGCAGCTGGGAGATCAACGATCAAACCCCAACCCTTTGTACTGCAGTGGTGAAGCGTAAACCAAGTTGACAGTTGAAGGGTAGGTTAAAAGTTAGGGATAGGATGAGTAACGACGAGGGTAAAGGGTACAGGTGGGAACTATTCACACGATCGTCAAAGACCACTCGAAAGCTATCGGAACTGATGGGTTATGGTGACCCAGCACTATAGAAGCTTATAGGAGCCTTTATCCATCCGATACCGCGCCTTATTATGAAAAGATGTATACTCTTGACCCAAACCATAAGCCCTTAACATTAAACTTGGGGTTGACTGCCCGAATATAAAATACTATCATAACTGAGAGGGTGAAACACCATAGACAAGAAAGCTTGGCTGCAATCGATACCAAAGCGTTTGAACCCAGCCCGTAGATCAACTTATCTTTAAATGATACACCAACTTTTAATTAAATCATTAGTTACCAGCCAACCCAACTTCCCCAAGCTGATCGGATGGCATGCTCCCTATAGACCAGAGTTTTCCTAAGAGAAACCAGGCTCCGAGCTTGTACCTGGGTTAAAGATGGCCAATGGCACTTCCAACCCCACCATCCGCGGCAAGCTTTATTTTTAGAAACAGGTGCACCATTCGCTAGCAACCCTTTAAACTCGATCATCTACCACCTAAGATAAAGTGGAGGATCCACCCATTAAAAACTATTGCCTCAATTCTGAATGTCGAACCGAATTCTTTATTAGGATGGCATCATCGCCATTTAACCAGATGAATAGATTTGGTACAATAAGCACAGGAACTTCAATAGGATTGCTAGAAAATACTCCAACCTAACTTATAGTGAGCAACCACCAAACATTAGTTCAACTTATAGTAAGCGACCACCAAACATCCCAATTTATAGCAAGCAACTACCAAAGCTTGCCCCTTCGATTGGATGCAATGAACCTACCTCCTCACTGTTAGAGTTCTCCAACAGCAACATTCTGTTGCTGCTGCTCGGCAGACCGGTTGATGGCCTGAAAGAAGACATCAAAAATTCATACCTAAAAAGGGAAATTTGATGCTGGCATTCATGATCATAAAAGATTATAGTATCCTTAATCAAAATAGTATAAACTAAGTATTTATATACCATTTTCAATTAAATTTAGTTTTAATATTTGGCAAAACATTATGTTAATTTCAACTGTAGGTGGTCATTGGTAAGTATAGTATAGAGTTTTTGAATGAATTTTGTCTAATTAAATCAACCAATCAACTAAAATTAATAAATAATTAATAGAGCAAAAATCATCAACAATTAAAACTAATAAATTAGAACAACAACTAACTTCATAACTGGAATCATTGTACCAATCAAACCAACTGAATATAATGGTGATCAGCAGGTTTATTATAGTATATTATAAAATTAGTCCGAACCGAGATAGCGAATAGCAAAGGCGGTCCATGGAGTTCCTGGCCTATCATACGCCGCGCATGGAGGTTTTCCGGGTTTTATCCTCCTTTCCCATTTTCTTCACTTCCCTAATCGGTGCGGTATCGTCCCCAGGTCGGCCCACCTCGAATAAAATTTATAAAATTGGCCAAATAAATTAACTAAAGAGATATAGTAATTATAAAAAGAGGTATAATACAAATAAAATAACAAAAAATAAGTAAAAATTGTAGGTGTCAATCAGCATGACATTACATTTATTCTTATTCAATGCAGATTCCAATTCCTCAGTAGAATGTATTCCATGGTCCTCCTACCTCAAATAAACATATATATTAAACATATCCACTGTATCAGTCAGCAATCCAGTGCTTTACAGTCCCTTATGGGGCTCTAGTTTCCAAATCAATCAGTTTGGTAGGGTAAATTCTTGACTATTTGTTTAGTGATTTGTTAATATTTATAAAAATTTGGTTGAGTGAGCATTATCTCAATTTTTTCATTGTAGGGTTTCTAAGTGGTTGGTAGTGATTGTTTGATTAATGATCCTGTGAATTAAATGGTGTGGTTTTGTGGTTTTGTGTAAGCAGTTGGTGGTAAATGATGATTAGGTCAATCAATTTAAATTTGTAATAAACTGGCTTTTCTTGATAGTTTATATTTTTTGTCATGTGGTTGGTAGATATATGGTTATTATAATACTGATACTAGCTCCTCAAATAAACAGTAATGATACTAATGCTGATACTAATATAATACTAATACTATAACTAATAGGCTCATCAGTTTTAGTAGTTTACTATTACTTTGCAAGACTGCATCCATTTCTCTTGGTCAACTCACCAATATTTCACAGTTCACTTTAACAGCATAAATCACACAAAAATATTTTATTTACTTTTCCCACTTATCCAATGCCCACATTTAAGCCAAAAATCACCTTGTTAATTACTTTGAGGTTACTGGCTTGGCCTAGAGTAAATCAACACTCCCTTTACACACCTCTTACCTCAATCCACAGATGCCCCATGCCTCTGGTTTCTGACTTCATCAGAGTAAGATGCACCAAACTCCTAAGTACCAAAACAACTTCCAAAACCCTCTCTCCTTTCACCATGGTAGATTAGCATTTTGCTGCTCCCACCCTGGTTGGCATTTTATTTAATTCCATTTCATTTGGTATTTTTCAATCATTTCAATATGTTTCTTGTTTTTTGTATTTTATTTAATCTTTGAGCATTTTTTATGGTCATACCCTGGTCATCTTGCCTCAAATAAACATGGGTTTAGTAGTATATCTACAGTTCACATCTGTAGTTATTATCAATATGATATATTAAATTACCTTTAGGCTTACAAATGGTTATCTACCAATATAAAATTAGAAATAATTATTTAAATCATATGGTAAGTAATTAATATCAAATAGTAGTACTGTAGAAAAGCACAGGTGATAATGCTAGCTTGATAAAATTCAACAAAAGGTGCAGAGAGTAACTCGTTTTGTCAACAACTAATGAAGTTTATAACAAACATTTAGAATTTCTGCAAGTTTTGATATAATTATTTTTACTATTTCAATTCTAGTCATCTAAGAGTTAGATCTAGATAAGTATACTTTGGTTTTTTTAGAGTCAGTTCATTTTTGATCATCAAATGATATAATAGTTAAAGTTGCTCACCAATCTTAAATTTTATTTGAGGTGGGCCAACCTGGGGATGATAATGCACCAATTGAGGGGAAATTGAATGAATGGGAAAGGAGGATAAAATCTGAAAAATCTCCATGCATGGCATATGATAGGCCAGAAAATTTATGGACCACCTTTGTATTATGCTATCTTGGCTCAGGGCATTGGTGCTCAATGCCAACACATTCATAGTTGTCTCCTTTCTAAAGTTCCTGTACCAGAATTAAACTTGGGAGGCAGTGGTAGAGATTTCTATTCTACCACTGGAGTATCCTCTTCTTTTGCTCACCAATCTATTTTTACTACTTTTATGATTATCAATTTAACCTAATGCAGATATAGATTTAGTTAAAGTTTGTATTTAAGTTTTTAGAGTTAGGTCAGTCTTGATCACTTAAATGATCCTGTGATCAAAACTGTTTCCCTTTTTAATTAATTACAATATACCTTTTATCCATCCCCTGGTCAGCTTACCTCATTTAAATAAAATATAATATACCTTTTATATTTTTCTTAAAAAATATATTATTTGATAAATATTTTAGATAATTTTACAATTTTGCTAGAAAGCTTTATAAGCCTTTTTAAAGTTAGTTATTTTATTCCCTTAGCCTTTTCTTTGTTTCATTAGTATAAAAGAAGCTCACATCAGGTTAAACTCAGAAAAATAAATAAATAGGTTGTTTTTAACTTAAAGGTCACTACTATTACTTGCTTTTTAGTTATGTTATGATGTGGCAAAATTATGCTATATCTTCAATCAGTTATTTTAGCTTTGCTGATTGAGCTTTATAGAGGTTGAGGATATTTTATCCTTTTCATATAAAATATATTTATCAATTGAATATAACCAAACCAGTCAGCCAATTAACAAATGAAATAAAAACTTCCAGCAAAGTTAATATACCAATTACTATTAAAACTATATAATCAATTTTTATATTATTTATATGAACATTATTTAGTTTATTATATTAATTGAGAAAATGAAAAATAATCCATGATGGTTAATAAAAATCATAAAGCATTTGTGTTAAGATATGATATCTTTAGTTTATTTGCTTTGAGGAGTTATAGAACAACCATTCTTAAATATAATGAGATTCTGTTTATAAGATGGTTTTTTGATTTATCTTCAACCTATTGCTTCATAATATACAAATTTTATATGAGGTGGGCTGACCTGGGGGATGATAATGCACCAATGAAGAGGATTCAAATAAATGGGAAAAGAGGATAAAGCCTGAAAAACCTCCACATGTGGTGTATGATAGGCCAGGAACTCCATGAACCACCTTGCTATTTGCTATCTCAGTTTGGGGTATTGGTGCACAACGCCAGCACAGTCAACATCATCCCCTAACCAAAGTTCATCTATCAGAAATGAACTCAGGGAGGCTGTGTTAGTGAGTCCATACTCTACCACTGGGATAATCTCCCCTCTTCATAGTATAATTGACTAATAAAACTAAATTAAAAGTACTAAAAAGTATTGTAATAGATAGTAAATAGCAGATTTAGTTATATTCAGAGTTTTGTATATATTTAATTGATCTAATATTAGTTTACTAGATAGATATAATATAGAAGATTCACTATATCAGCAATCCAGTGCTTTACTACCTCACAGAGTGCTCTAGTATGTTGTACCCTGCACCCACAACTATGTCTCCATATAAAGTGAGAAAGGCTTTATTTGGCACAATTTCATCATGTGCTGTGCCATGCTGCCCACTCAACATTCTCTAATGATATAGTTGCTTGCCAAATTAGTTAAACTGACAACTTGAAATTTGAAAAGTGGTTCATCTTTTGGTCCTTTTCTGTAACTCCTCTGCAGATATTAGAAGCTATGATAGCTTATGTGTATATAGCTTTGATAAATTTAAACCAATTTAATAGTATTGGATTACCCAATTTATATTTGATATACTTAATGCATAACCTAGGAAGAGACATCTAAAAGGCCAATACAACTTTGACTGAAGATATAATATTTTCCATTATATATATTAGACCAGCTTCTGCTTCAATCATGACATCATACTCAGTTTTTAATATATGGTCCAGTGGGGATATAACATACTAATTTAAATTTTGTACATGAGGTGAGTTGACTTGAGATAATAAGCACCAATTAATAGAAAAAATGAGAAAATTAAAATCAATAAGAAATGAGGATAAATTTATGTAAACATCCATGTGCAGCATTCTGGTAGGCTAGAATTTCCATGGAACACCTTGCTATTTGCTAGCTCAGTTTTATGTCATTGGTGTGCTATGCCAACAGTTATAAATTGTCCTCCACCCAAAGTTCATCTAAAAATCGCCTACTTATTTAAAAAGGATATTTTATACTTTAACTAAGATAAGAGGACCATGTGACCTTACTTATTAGTCTTTTCAAAAAAATTAAAAAATATATAAATAGGGCAGATGGTAGAATCTGAAAACTCATGGAAATTTGATAAGGGTGTGTCAATTGTTCATCTAATAATACAGGCTTGAGCTGCTTCATCAATTTTTAGAAATAGGATGGTTTTTCACTCTTATATTATGGCACATCATAATTTAACCTTAGATTGACCAAATATAGCAATTTAAAAGGCTTTGATAATTAATTTTGAAAAAATTTATTACTGATCTCTAAATCTATTTATTTGAACTATTTTGTAAGTCCAGGGAGAAACCCCTGCAGCTAAATTGGGAGATATTCCCATTTCAGACCAAAAAGGGAAAGAAGTGGGTGGCCATCACCCTCATCATCCTGGGTGATTTAGTCCATGTGGTAGATGAGAGGTGGGTGATGGTGTACTCCTTAAGGTCAAGTTTTTTCCTCTGTTAACCACTCATTAGTTAAACATAGAATTCAGGGTAAGTATGGGAAAGTGGTGGTGGCAAAGGTCTTCATCAGCAGAGGCTTGGTAAAAATCCTTCTCCTTGCTGAGTTGCCTCAAGTGGTTCAAGTTCTGAAAATAAAAGTAAAATGGAATATGCTGAAAATAAATTAAGTAGATTGGTTTCAGGTATGGGATGTCACAGCTAGTGACATATTTCCTGGTGTTGAATGCCCTTCTAAAGCAAAATAAAACAAGCCCTTGGATTAAAGGTTGGAACATCTAAAGGTAACTGATGACCTCTCTAAGGTCATTGACTAGAAATGGGTTCTGGATTTGCCAGCCAGAAATGAGGAAAACAGCTTTTTCAAAAGCAGAAAATCTTACAGAAATTGACCCCAAAATCTGAAAAATTATTTTTTATGAAGATATAAAATTTGTCAAATTCCTAAAATTTTTATTTTATTGGAAATCAAAATTTTTACAGCTCAACTCAGGTTTTGTTAATTTCTTTAAAACTATTGCAAATCTTCCTAAATTTTAGATCCAAGCTGAAAAATCGCCTTGTTTTTTTCTCAGATAATAGTTAAATTAATATTTTTCTCTCTTGTTACAATCACTTTTGAAACATATCCAATTCAAGTCAGGTATTAGTTTGATAATCTCACTGAGGAGATTAGTTTGCGTCCATGTCAGGAAGCAGTTGGGCAAGTAAGGTAAAGGGCACAGGAGTTGGCCCCACAACATCTAAAGTTCACAAATGCCCCAGGGAACCCAGAGAAATAGATAAACTTAACAAAAAGATGGCGGAAACCAATTCCCCAGAAATTTTAGCCTGGCAAGCGTGATGCAACCAGTACATCAATATGCCATACTCTTAACCACTTTTGTTGGTAAAACATGGAGTATGGGTATTTCTGGATGTTCAGCAGATGACAATGTGGGAAAAGTTTTGTGGGGATGTGCACAATCATTTCCCAAACGCGGTGTATGTTGCACCTCACTCCATGCCATGTAGCTGGCTGAATCTTGGTTTTGAAAGCAAGGAAGCAGCGGATGAAGCTGCAATGGTACGCGTTGTGTTAGACCTCCCAGATGGGCAGCAGGTCATCAAAACTAAGTGCAACAGTTGGAAAAAATCAAACCAGATTTTCTGTAACTTTTGACTTTCTGCCCACTACGGTCAAATGTGCCATGCTCGAACAACACCTGAAGGCTGGGATCACAATATATGGTGAAATACAATCCTTCAAAATGCAACGCTTTAAGCTGATGCCACACCTGTGCGCTGGTAAAGCAATTGCAGTCCTAACCCCAGCTGAGGGGATAGCGCAGGATCTAACCCAAATA